>JAMJFZ010000056.1:53495000-53742500 GCA_026225945.1 Cricetomys ansorgei | reverse complement strand
TGAGTCCAGAATAGCAAGAGTTACAACAGAGAAATCCTGTCTTGAAAAACCAAAAAAGAAAGAAAGAAAGAAAGAAAGAAAGAAAGAAAGAAAGAAAGAAAGAAAGAAAGAAAGAAAGAAAGAAAGATCTGTCAGTTTCTTTTAAAATAAAACATGCATAAATATCAATGATCCAGCCATTTCATTCCCCAAAGGAAATCTTAATACTCATGGTAAGATCCTAAGTAATTGCTTTAATACAGCTGCCTTTAATAACCATTCTTAAGAATTACAACTTCATTAATTCTACAAACATATTTGTAGCACTAATATTGGCATACCTATGTGCCAGATTCTCTTCTCAGAGTAAGGCGAGGGGCGAGGGGTGGGGTGGAACTGTGTGGGGGTATTTTAACACAATAGCTAAGACATACTTGCTGGTTTTCCCCTGACTGGTTCCCGTATCCTTCCCCACTTGAATAATCATGTGTCCATTATCAAATTATCTGAGCCTCAGGTTGCTCTAGTATATAATAAGAATAAATGAAGTGATATATTCAAAGCAATGCTTGAGCATGGTATGTGTGCAGTAGTTTTAATTACTGCTATATTACTATTAATGAAATAGTATTCTCCACAGTAGCGTCAAGACTATAGAAAAATAATAGAAAAAATTCATTTAGACACAACTGAAGCTTTTTATAGACATAATTCTAACACATACGCTATAAGAATTTATCAGTCTAAAAATACACTGTTTGGAAACTTTCTGCCTTTAAAATCCCATTGCTTAATGGTTGAAGAAACCCAAGATTCCTTTAAAATATCAAAACAGTACACTTGAAACCAACTAATGCCATCTCAGTTAGCAAACTGCAATTCAATTATCTACACGCAGGCAGAAGAAAATAAAACTCTATGATCCGTTTTAAAGGCCCCTGTAAGCAGCAGCAAAGATCATGTGCTGTTTGAAAGCAATGACTCAGCCAAAACATCAGATGTTCTTTCAAAATGCCTTGTTCCAACTAGGACAGCCTCTACTGGCAGAGCTTTGTCAACAAAGTCTAAACTTTAAGCCACAATTGATTGCATTTCTGATCCTTACCTTTGGTAGAAGATGTAGGCAAGGTGAAGGCACAGATGATCGAATAAAATCCTCCTTTGAGGTCGATTTTCCTCTGAGAACTTCAGCAAGAAAGCAAGATCTGTGAAGCACCCAACCTTCACTGCTCTCTCCTGCTTTTCTATGTTCAGGGTGCCTGAATGGATCATCCATCTAAGTGGACGACACTATGTAAAAATAAATGATTTCTATGAAAACCTACACTATTCGTAACAACCCAGCTGTGAAATACCAATTTATTGTTTATTATTTGGATCATCTCTAAATAGTAGAACCAAATAGTAAACAATAAATTGGTATTTCATGGCTGGGTTGTTACGAGGTAGTCACCAAAGAAGACTGCTCAGACATGGATTTAAGCCAAAAGAGAGTTGCTATCAGCAGGCCAGCAACTACACTGGGTGTTTGGGAACTCAGTGTAGCTCCAAGTCTTTCTCAGGATGGGCTTTTAAACACAAAAACCATATTCTGGGTTGACATACTTCAGTTAACAAGAACAGTTAGCCAGAAGCAAAATTACAAAAACTAAAAAGCAAGGTTAGTACATTTTGAGAATTTCCAAGAACTATGAAGACTTTAATGGATTAGGCCTTTCTTTTACTTTTGGCAGGTGGTGCTATCTACATGCTGAGTCTTGCAGTCTAAATGGAACTTCCATCATGGAGTCAGTTGTGCTAAGGTCTCAGGGCCTATTAAGTTCTGAGGCCCTGTTGCCATCCGGATTTCCCTCTATTACCAGATCACCCTGAATCACAGTTGGAGCACAAACAGCACTTTATTCTAATTTTGGATGCCTCTTCTTTGGATTTTACTAGAACACCCATAAAGTTAGTCCATTAGCTGGCAGGTATATCACCATTTGAAATTTACCAAAGAAAATTACAAGTGCTGTGAAGTTAACTTGTTTTTGCTAACTTCATTGAGGCCACTGAGAAAAATAATGAAATGTTTACAGTAGCTATCAAGCATTTTAAAACTATGTCTATAAAGCCAGAGAACCTCTTTGATCATCTGTAGAGTCTTATCATCTACATTAGGGCTACAGAAAATATATGATCTTGGGTAAAGATAAGCCTGGGATTAAGAGTTGAGTACTGAACTTCACAAGGTTAATGTCAGCATTGTATTGGAAAATCTGAGAGCTTGAAACAGCATGGTTTAGATACATGTAGGAGAAGTACGTTAAAGTCTTACGCATTCTAGATTCTTCTAGAATGTCTAGGCCTGGAGAAATGGTTAACCATTTCCTCTAAGAGATAAATTGCCCCATGCTGAATGTCAATGTATAGGCCTCTCAGCCTCACTCCCTCAGTTTCCCCTTCAGATCTCCCCATCCCCAGTACTGATCACCAGGATTATCACTGTGGTGAAATCACAGCATAGACAGTGAGAACACATGGATCCAATAAGAGGGAATGAACCTATAAAATCGAATTATGAGGTCTCAGAAGGACCAGGGCCTCCCTCAGGCAACAGGTCATCCTTCAGGTACCCAGACATCACATAGGCAGCTGGTCATCTTACAGTCACCAGGAACTCCCACAGGCACTACGGCCTCCCACAAGACCCTGGACATTCCACAGGGACCCAGATAGCCTACAGGCACCCAGACATCTTGCAGGCATCAGGGAATCCCACAGATACCCAGGCATCAGACAGGCACCCAGTCTTCTCACAATCACCTGTGGGCATCTGGTCATCCTGCAGGTACCTGGACCACCCACAGGTACCAGGGTATCCTGAAGGTACTTGGACATGCAGCAGTACCCAGACATCTAACAGACACTGGGGGCTCAAATAGGCATCTCACAAACCCCTGGTCTTTCTGCAGGTACTCCATTTTTTAATTTGATTATTTGTTTTGTTTATGTCTAGTTTCATGAATTCTTTATATATTTTAGTTCTTTATATATTATACTGTATCAGAAGTAGAGTTGGTGAAAATCTTTTCCCATTATATAGATTGCCATTTTTTCTTTTAGAAAATGTTCTTTGCCTTACAGAAGCTTTTCAGTTTCATGAGGCCCCGTTTATTAATTGTTGACCTTAGGGCCTGCATTATCAGGCACTAAGTGCCTGCATTATCAGTGTTCTCTTTAGGAAGTTATCTCACGTGCCAATGTGTTCGATGTTATTCCTCACTGTCTCTTCTATCAGGTTCAGTGTGTCTGGTTTTATGTTGAAGTCTTTGATCCACTTGGACTTGAGTTTTGTGCAGGATAATGAATACAGATCTATTTGCATTCTTCTATACGCAGACATCCAATTAGACCAACACCATTTGTTAAAGATACTTTCTTTTTTCCATTATATATTTCTAGCTTCTTTACCAATGATCAGGTGTCTATAAGTATGTGAATTTATGTCTTGGTCTTTGATTTGGTTCCATTGATCAACATGTCTGATTTTATGCTGATACCATGTGGTTTTTATTAATATAGCTCATTTTCACAGCTTGGTATCATGAATGCTGACATCTCCAGAAGTACTTTTTCAGAATTATTTTAGCTATCCTAGGTTTTTTTGTTTTTCCATATGAAGCTGAGTATTGTCCTTTCAAGATTTATAAAGAATTATATTGGTATTTTGATAAAGATTGCGTTAAATCTGTAGATTGCTTTTGATAATATCCTGTGCTACTCATAGACAGATGCCTAGCCCATTCTTCATCAGAGAGACTTCAGAAGCTTATGGGAGCAGATACAGAGGCCCAGGGCTAAACACTATATAGAGCTCAAGGAGGGGAGGAGGTATTGTGGGACCAGAGGATTCAAGGTCACCAGAAGAACAATCCCCATAGAGGCAATTGACCAGCACTTTTAGGGGCTCACAGAGACTGAAGCAGCAAACATGAATTCTTCAGGGTACTCTAAATATATCTTATGGTGGTCTGGCTCGGTGTTCTTGCAAAACTCCTACAGACTGGAGTGGGGTAGTCTCTGACTCTTTTATCTGCCCTTGGGACTCTTTTGCACTTGCTGGACTTCCTAATCTACCCTTGATGCAGGGATTAGTGCCTGGCCTTGTTCCATCTTATTATGCCCTATTTGAAAGGTAACTCTGGGAGGTCTGCTATCTTCCTGGGAGAAGCAGAGGGGTAGATTTGGGGGAAAGGGGAGATGGGAGGAGATAGGAGTAAACAGAGGGAAGGAAGGATATAAGGATGTATTGAAAGAAGAAAAGGAAAGAAAGATGGCCATTTCTACTATTTTATTCCTCCCAATCCAGGAAATTGAGAGATTTTCCCATTTTCTGAGTGCTTCTTCAATTTCTTTCTTCAAAGACTTTAAGTATCTGTCATGCAAGTCTTTCATCTGCTTGGTTAGAGTCACTCAAAGGCATTTTATTTTATATGTGACTGAGAAAAGTGTTACTTCCTTGATTTCTTTCTCAGTTCATTTGTCATTTGCATATAAGAAGGCTACTGATTTTTTTTTTTGAGTTGATATTATAGCCAACCACTCCACTGAAGTTGTTTATCAGTTGTAGGAGTTTCTGGTAGAATTTTTGTGGTTGCTTATATATACTATCACATCATCTGTAAATAAGGACATTTTGACTTCTTCCCTTCTGATCTGTATCCCTTGATCTCCTTCTGCTGTCTTATTGCTGTAGCTAGAACTTCAATAGGTATGGAGAAAGAGGAAAACCTTGCTTTGTTCTTGATTTTAGTGGAATTGCTTTGAGTTTCTCTCCACTTAATTTGGTATTGGCAGTGGGTTGCTGTAAATTGTCTTTATTATGTTTAGGTATGTCTCTTGTATCTCTAATCTCTCCAAGACTTTCCCACCTCATGGAATATGCCTTAAGTCAAATCAGGTATTGGTTGGCTACTCCCACAAGCCTGTGCTACTATCATCCTAGCATATTTTGCAGGCAGGACATCATTGTAGGTAAAGGGGCTATAGCTGGGAGGTGTTTATGTTTCTCCTTTGGTAGCATGCAGACTATCTTTCTGTACCAAAGACAGCAGAATGTAGGTGTGAAGTCTCTATATAGGCACCAGCTCAACCTCTCCATGTTTAATGAGCTGCATAGGTGATAACTTTAGCAATGGGACCTTGGTGTCAGTTTGTTGAAAGCAATCTATAGTCTTGGCAACAGCCTGGGTTGTTTGGGGTACCCACAGGAACCCTTTGGCCAACAGCTAAATTAGATGTAACCAAATCCTAAGTACTAGAAGCTTCATTTGGTAACGACATTGGCAGTTGGGGCTCTGTCTCTTCCATTATTTGGAGATTTTATTTAGATCGCCTTCACATATGTATCTTTTTAGGAAATTTATACTGTATTAGGCTTTCATACTACCTCTCAAATGGCCCTTAATTTTAGCAATCTCTCCCTGTATCCCTTCCTTCTTCCCCCTTCTTCCCTCCTCATCTCCTCTTGAATATTCTGATCCCATCCTCACCATCCATCCATAACTATTTATTCTACTTCCCTTTCCTGGGGAGATCTGTTTCGATAGTTTTTTACTTTATACTTAACCTCTGTGTTTTTACAGATTGTAGCTTGGTTATCATTGACTTAATAGCTCATATCCACATATAAGTGAATACATGCCATTTTTGTCTTTCTGTGTTACCTCACTCAGGATTATTATTTTCTAATTCCATCAATTTACCAGCAAATTTCATGATTTCATTTTCTTAGCAGTTGGGTGATAATCCATTTTGTAATTCTATCACATTTTCTTTATCCATTCTTCTGCTGAGGTACGTCTGGGTTGTTTCCAATTTCTGACTCTTTCAAGTAAGAGTAGCAATGAAGTTCGTGACTTTTAAAAAATACTCTCGAGTCTTTTATTTTCTACAATATAAATTTAAATTATAGAAATACATACTTATATCCAATAATATTAATTTGTAGAAAACAAATTTCCATGTATTAAGATAATTATTTTATAAATTTCAAGTAAAAATTCAATGCTGTTTCTAAGAGGGTAGTAGGTCGGAAAAAGAGAGACAGCACATATAATGTAATCTGTAACCATTTGGAAATGTGTAATATGATTTGCACCTCATACATGAGTAGTTGAAGAAGATTAGACAATGTTCACCCAAAATGAACATTCATAGAATAGGAAAACTCCCACAAGACAGAGGGAAAAGGAGGAAAATTAAATAGAGAAGGAAGGTGGACATGAATGAAAGATAAGAGGAAGATATAGTCAACAGGCAAATTCCTGCATATTGAAGATTGTGAGACATTAATATGAAAACCCCAATTCCTGGAGATTCCTCAGAAAAAGTATAAGCACCTTTCATCCTGAACCAGTTTAAGTTTATGTAAATAGCAGGCTTAGCTGAGGAGCTAAGTTATTGAAGTGCTGTCCAGCTTACCATTCTACACCATGCCTCGGAGCTAGCCATCACGCCTCATAAAAGTTATTTCAACTTCTGCATATTCTAGGCATGAAAGTTTGGACTAGTTTTGCTGAGAGTCACACTTCAGAATTACTGATCTAAGAGCTTTGTGAGCACATATAAACCTTTGGATACTGATTTAGACTATACTCCAGGGCTTCTGGAATTACCTGCTACTTAATTAGACCTTTCACATAGGGAAAAACAATGATTAGTGTCCCATCTCCAACAGATGCCCATGCCAGATGCTCAGACAAATACACACCTCGTTTCCTCTAATGCCATCTACTGATCATTTTTATACTGTGTCAAAAAAAGCCTTTTCAGCAATACTTGGAGACCTCACAACAAAAACAGAATATAAACAAAAATAGAATATAAACAGAGAAGAAATAACTATTTCACTATTTTTGCAAATGCCTTCTTATGAATAGTTTCTCTTCTGTTGATCTGTTGCTGGCAAATCAAGTTCTACTTAGTTCTTTCTTGTTATTGTTACTGGATTTAAAGTGTAACAGACAGGACCCTGATTATCCACAGTATCCCAGAGCAGTGGGTCATACTTGATATTCTGGACTCATGAATCAATATTTCCGTCTCAAGGAAGGCTTTGATAAAATCTAGTATTACCAACATTGGCACTTGTAGAAGAGAGAGAGAGAGAGAGAGAGAGAGAGAGAGAGAGAGAGAGAGAGAGAGAGAGAGAGAGAGAGAATATTCATTATCGATGTGAAGAATTTGAAGGACAACTGAGGTCACTCAGAAATTGCATCCATCATGGTAATATGTTCAAGGAAGCCTTCATACAGTGTTCCAGGAGGACACAACACAGAAGAGTTCTTGAGCAGACATCTATCTAGGCAACAAGCCCAATTTCAGAATCATCAAATACTCTGACATTAAGAATATCACCAGTCTCACCACTGTTTTTCTGGTATTTCATTTGATAAGAGAACATTTCTGAGAAAATCTAGAACTAAGTGAGTACCTGTATCCAGGGAGAATTCAGCACTGAAGTTACACTTTTACTTCTGATATTCACAGACAATGAACTACATTGTTCATATAATAGATGGGTGAAAATTGTATTTTTTTAAGCAGCCACATGTGCAGTCACCTCTTCAGTACCCTTCAGTGTTGGACCCGTGGGGATTTAATACAAATAGCTGAGTGAGCCACCCAAGTTCAATGATATGGTGTACTCAGTATACAGCTTGGTGCTTATTAACAAATTTGTGATTAGTAAATGTTACTTTCCTGCCATTGTCACAACAGCCATCACACATTCCCCACTCCCCAGTGGTTATTTTTCATAAGGGCCATGCTCCATGCATGATATTTCTTTGTGGTATGCCACAGACATAGACACCTTGCCTTAGGAAACTTTGATACTACCTTAATCTTCACTTTCATGTTTTATGTGAAATAAAATATTTCCTCTAAAATTCTGGCAAATTTACAAAAGCTTTCTGTGTTAGATATCCCTGGTTCTAATTTTGTGCTTCAAACTATTCTCATATCTCCTTTCATCTCACCATCTGCTGCCCTTTGTTAATATCTACTTTGTGCTTATTCACATGCCAAACAAATTCTTTATTTTGCTTTGTACGAATAGACAAATAAATAAGCTAAAGAGATAAAACTTCAGAGATTGAAACACTAACACACACACACACACATACACACATCACATCTATACAGAGTTAATGTTGTGTGCCAGCTTGACTGACCCTGACATACTCAAATATTGAGTTAAATGCTTTAACTTTGGGATATGTCTATGTTGTTTCCAGATTGCCTTGATATTTTCATTTAGACTCAGTAAAGAAGAAGCCTGTCCCCTGTGTGGATAAGCATTTCCCAGCACATTTTATGGCTGAAAAGAACAAAGGGAGAAGGAAGAATGAATCACAATTGCTTTTTGTCTTATTGTATATACTGGAACATTTCATCTTCCCCTGCACAGGAATTAGTGTGCAACATTGGTTTCCCCTGGTTCTCTTCAGACCCAGATGTGAAACAGCACTGTTTTTCCTAGATATTCAGCTGGCCAACTTCACAAAGAAAACTTCTGACTTTCCATAGTCATATAAACACTACTTCATTAAAAAAAATCTCCTTTTACATCTATTCTCTGTTCATCTATGTATCTGTGTATCTATCTATCTATCTATCTATCTATCTATCTATCATCTATCATCTATTGTCACCTATCTATATGTCATCTATCCATCTAGCATCTTATTTATCCATTCATCTATCATTTGTGAATATATTTATACATGCCTTTATCTATGACCTATTATCCATTTTGCATCTATCTTACTACTCGTCTGTCTATCTATGTATCTATCTACCTACCTATTATTATCTTTCTTTCATCTATCTTCACATTCATCTAGATAGAGAGATAGAGATAGAGATATATCCAGCTATCATCTATCTATCTATTATCTATCACTTATCTATCTATCTATCTATCTATCTATCTATCTATCATCTATCTTCATATCCATCTAGATAAATAGATAAATAGATAGATAGATAGATAGATAGATAGATAGATAGATAGATAGATAGATATGTCTGTCTATCTATCTATCTATCTATCTATCTATCTATCTATCTATCATCTATCTTCATATCCATCTAGATAAATAGATAAATATATAGATAGATATGTCTGTATATCTATCTATCTATCTATCTATCTATCTTCATATCCATCTAGATAAATAAATAAATGGTTAGATAGATAGATACGTCTATCTATCTATCTATCCATTTATCTATTTATCTACCTATCCATCCTATTTGCATCTACTTAGCTATTTCTGTTTCCATGAAGCACCCTAATCCTACACGTCCCTTAGTCTGTCAAGAGTTGAAAATATCTAACTGAATGGCTTTCCTCTCAAGGTTCATCTTCTAATACTCTCACTTAGTTTCATTTTCCCATTCATCTCCCTCTAATACTATCCTTAGTTTTTCCTCAGCACTGATTTATGCTCATTCCTTACTACTAATTTGTCCTTTTGGCCTTTTTCTCAGTGTAAGAGAGAATGCTCCTCCAGGAAGCCACCATACAACCCTATGAACTCAGTAGAACTTGTGTAATTTCTTCATTGAGAGGGACTTGGATTCCAAATGTTGTTGGTTTCCAAAGTTGTGTTTCTGTCTCACTTTATGAAAACTAAATATATTTGTTAATATTGAATATTTTAAATACAATTCTTTTGCAAAAATATGATTGAACACATGAAGGAAATTTTATTTCATTTTTAAATCTTTATGTGTATGTGTGTGCATGTGTATGAGCTTGTGCAAGTATGTGTGTTCCTGAGTGTGGGTGCACAGTTCTATGACACACAGGTAGAGGTCAGAGAGCAACCTCAGTGTTTGTCTTTTCTTGCACTTTGTTTGAGATAGGGTGATGTATTATTTGGTGTTGCATATGCCCATTTGGCTCTCAAATTTCCAGAGACTTTCTATCTGTACCTCCTAACTTCCTGTAAGACTACATGGATTTTTGATGTATGCTCCTGTAACCAGTTTTATATGACATCCAAAATTCCAAACATGGGTCCCCAAACTTGCACGGCAAGTGTTTTACCTACTGTACTGAGCCATTTTCACAGTCCCTGAAATGACTTTTCTATAAGTGGACGGCCCCTCTTTTACTTCTATAGCTGCAGCACATTAGCGGATTCTTGTTGATAGTTTTCTGACTTTGACTATTTTACTTGATTTCCCACCATATATCTATGATCAAGAATAAATAAACTCAATTTTATTGTCAAAATCAGTCTTTGCTTGAAAACCTGCCATTCAATTCTGGATTTACAGTGCTGTTATGCCTTTATCTACAACCTTCCCAACATATTATTGCTCTGAAAAGTAAGACACGGGAGCCGGTTAAATCTTTTTCACAACCTCTTGGACATGAGGTCATCAATTGCCTTCTTAACTACTGCTAAGTTCCTGAAGCACAGCAACCATGATATAGTAGTGCTTAGGCGGTGTGTGATTGTGTGTGTGTGTGTGTGTGTGTCTCAGAGAGAGAGATGGGGTGGGGGGGAGAAGTGACGATCATGCATAGTCTTTGAATCATCTTTCTCTCTACCTATAAACACTAATATAGCGTTCTGCCTATCTATTGCAACATCACAAGCAGCATGTTAATAAGCATGATTTTATTTAAAAAGTGTTTCTTATATAACTATGTATACAACGGATTAAGTGATCTCAGTTCACCTTTCTTACCTGGGGTGAAATGCCATTTCAAAGTAATGCTGCTGCACAATGAGGACTGGATCCAGAATTATCTGAATACTCAACTGAAATGTATGTGCAATATGTTCTCTTCCATTTCCTGTCTAGCTCTTAAATGTTTATCCATGTGACCTGTATCTATATAAGGAATATATAACGTTCTGATAATCTATTGCTGTTTCACAAACTGCATTTTAATAAATATGGTTCAGCAGAAAGACTGCTTCTTATAGTTCTAGGGATTAAATGAGCTCCATTCAATAGTTCTTGCTTGAGAGACAAGCTCTAGCATGGCAATTATATTATGCACAAAAAAGGCTGAGGTCTGAAGACTAGACTTCTTTTTTGAGACAAAAGTCAGCACTATGAGAGATTAGGGAATAGAAGCCCAAATGCCCTGAAAAGTCAGAAACAACCAGGATGAATCCATTTCACCACAGTAAACTGGTTATAAAAGTCATAAATAACTTGCCTGGATTCAAAGAAAAGAAATTATATACTCTACTTTTCAATTGACAGAATATTTAAGAACTTGTGGTCATCTTTGTTCAACAACACACACAGAGAACCCTTAGTAAGTATTAAGGCCTATGCAATACCAAAGAAATCAATTCTCACACCAGGGCCCATGAAAACTCACTGAGGTGGAAGCTATGACTGCCATATTTACCCACCTGGTTAGCTATAGTAGGTAGGGTATTAATCACAAGCTCTGGTGATGTTGATACTCTTTTTCTTTATCACTTTGACACATAAACCCAGATTTAGCTCAGTAAAAGATTCTACTAGGGAGATTTATCATCATTCATGTTTCAGCATATAGCCAGCTCAGTGGATACATTACATATTGTTGGAAATCTCATGCCTTTGTGTTTGCAAAGATAACATGAAATTTCAGTTGAACTTCCAATGAGGCAATTTTTCTTGCCAAAGGATTGCATGAACCCACTGATAGGACTGGAAATTACTATTTAGCCACAGTTGCTTTCAAAGAAATGAAGCTTGCTCTTGCTTGCTTTGCTTGATTTTGCAGTACACTAATATTGGGTCATAAGCTTGAGACAAAACTCAGTGTGACCAGCTAACCTGGGAAGAAATGTCAGATATTTATTTGAAACTTTTATTATGCTATCAATTCCACAGGGGTTAAAACAATATTCCTGACATTTAATCCAGCCTTAAATTATGAGAATTTGTAGTTAATGCATATGCAATAACTCCATATTCATATGCAATAATTAAATAAGGAAAATAGTATAGTGAACTTGTTTTTATTTTTGTTTTGTTGTTGTTATTGTTTGTTTTTGTTGCTGTTTGTTTTAAAAAAGATGCTTCCAGAGTAATCAAGAGTATTCCATATGGTAAAGAAAGCACCATTATTTCTTGGCAGGAAGCTTTGCTTTGATATTAAAGCATGAATATTTTTTCTGATTTAAAACATCATTGGTAACATAAGAAGGAATTCTTATGTTATTATAGCATCAGAAAATAATGAGAAGTATTCTCTAACTTCAGAAATGAATAATTAAAGTGTATTAGAATGACACACATCATAAAGTACCTTCTGCCTTTGTTGTTTACTCTTCAAAATTTTTCTTAAAACGTATACCACAAAAGCTACTGTATAGTCCACAAGGCAATTCTGTAGACATTTACATTTTCGTTGTTCATCTTATCAAAAAACTACTTCTGAAAACTAATAATATTCCAAATCTATGAAATTTGACATTCTGAATTTCACCTCTCCAGCGATTTGTTTTCTTTTCATCTTGAAGTTTTTCATACTGCTAGGAACTCAGTTTGACTTAAATGGTATCACAGATTAGTCTTAACTTTAACTCCCAAGTGAATGTTTCAAAAGAAAAAATATATTCATCTCCCATCATCTAGTCTCCCCACAACAGGTCTCTGTATTTGTTTCAGTACATCGTGTCTTAGGAAAGCAGATCTAGCATTTCATATTTCCCAAGGGGCTCTGGTAGAGAAAACTCAAATGAGGATGTGAACTTGCAGTTTAAAATTAAAAACAAATGATAATCCACAGTTATTAGTATTTCTTCTTCCTTTCCCCCTCTTTCTAATTAATTCTCCTTAGGAACTAAGTAAATGGAATGGTATTCAGAATTATAATAGCTCCCAGCATCATCATATAAATAGGGTGCACAATCTGAAAGCTTAAGTTTATTTCCTGGCATGTTCCTCCTCACTGGTTAAAAGTATGTGTGTGTGTAGAGAGGGATGCTAGATAAAAAAAAATCCAGAATATATGTTAATGTAGTTTCCAAGTAAAGAAAAATTTATTCTGAAGATCAGAATTTACACCAGCACTAATTGCAAATCTTATAATGAATTTTACTTGGAAGGAGGTTATAACTTTCTAACCACAGTCAGAAACCAAGACAGCCTTTGAATAATAATAAATACTTTCTAAACATAATTTCAGAAATATAGGTAAAACATAAGAATCAAGGACCAGTTTTAATTCTAGTAGCAACTAGCTTGATATCTGAGGTAGCAAAGTCATCTGCAAACCATCATATATGAATTCATGAGGCTAGCAATGAGCAGCATTGATGAGCATGCAATTGAACAGAAGCCAATTCCTGTTGTGAGAAAAAAAGCAAAGAGGGGGAAATTCTTCTTCTTTGAATAGTTTATTAAAATAGACAAATCAGATGGCAAGTAATGTATGCTGAAGCACTGTCACTCTCATTGCTAGAAAATAGACTTCTCTGCTCCTGCAAGACTATAATATCCTGTAATTTAGTGGAGGAAAATATGCAGAGTGCTCTATTGATCTGTAATAAGTGAAAGACAATCAATTCATAATGGTCCACTTAGAAATAAAGAATGTCTTTCATTCTACATTCAATGTACAGGAGAAAATGAGGGTATAGACAGGATAACAATAAAGAAAATGAGATTATATTTTTAAGAAATCATCCTTCAATTAGTTTCCATTACAGGGGATCCTCTGGAACATTTTCATGAACAGAGACTAAGATAGTCAGGGGGACATATTTCCTTGTGACTGGGACTGACTAATATATTATGAAAGGAATATTCCACAATTATTACTAGGTATTTAATCTTGCTTAAAATGAATTCTTTCATATCTGAGCACATTTAGCACATTAGAATAATGAAGTAGTTCTTCAGAGAGAGCTGCCTTTCAATTGAACCCAGTCTGTTCTCAACAACCGTGGTGCACTTAGTCTCAGCGTGGATCACGGAGACAGTACATCGTTTACTCAATAGCTTTTAAAGCACTTTGTAGGGAAAGCTCCTGTTTAATAAACCTTTAAATTGGTGAAAATGCTTTTAATTGCACCATGAGAATTTCTCACACATTAGTTTCTGTTTATGTCAAAAGGGGATTCATTTTGTATCTAAAAACTGAGACCAATGCAATCTACTAAAGTTTGTGTGTGAAAGATAAGCAGGGAACTGAAGTGTTACTAAACATCAAACCATGTGCAACCCTGGAAAGTAGCTGCTCACCTCGCTATTCAATCTAGCCTCATGATGATGCCTCAGATCTCTGTATAGCTTTGGTATGTGATAAAACAACATTTTATATTCTCATGTCCTTATGTACAACAATAAATTCAAATGTCCCCAATGAAGTATTTGAAAAATTATAATACAGCTATTAGTTAAACCATACCTCAAGATTCAGAAATGATAATGTTTATCGTATCACAGAAACATTTACCTTGTATTCACAAGAGTTGCAAGCAAAATAATGACCCACAAAAGCATATTGTTAGCCCCGAATAATGATATTTGTTACAAGTAAAATGGAACTGGAAGTAAATAGCCCAGTAAATTAAAGTTCTACAAAACAATATTTGTTCCCATTAAAATCCTCAGTTAGTGATTGCTTCTAAATTATGTTCTCTAAATTATATGCAAGAAATATCACAGCAGTGATATCTCCTGAAGTATATCTTACAACTTTTCTATTTTCTACATTTTTGTTCCTTTAGTGGACTGCTAAATTTCACCAATGTTAAGGTTATTTCCTTTTGTGCATATATTTTATTTTGCTAAGGTTTTATAGTTTTATAACTATTTGAATCATCTTCATGTAGTCCTGCTCATAGGACAAACAGAATTCAAGTCATATTTTTCTAGCCAGGAGAGAAAGTAAAAGAGAGGGAAAGGAAGAGGAAACAGTGTAAAATATTTCCTCTTACCTTTTTTTATGACCCATTTATACAATATCAAAAAAAAGAAAGAGATAAAAAAAAGAAAGCAATGTCTATTATTTCTTTTTAGAGAACAAAGTATACTGTGTCTATTAAATGACCATTAGTAATATTTTGAGTACAAGTAAAAACATACATTATTCCAAATTTTGTTGAGGAAGAAAGAATGGCACTCAGGGAAAGCTAGGAATCTCACTTGAATTTTAGCAAATCTATTGAAACCTTGTAAAACTATAAAATTCTGCTCACAAATTAATTTTTTTCACTTATACATGGATTTTTCAATCTTTTAATTACAAAAGTATCACATAGTTTGGATTCACAAGAGCCCATTAATGAGCTCAGAAATCATTAGTTAAATGTATTGAGCAGACAAACTTCTGAATACAAAAGTAAAGTTAGGTATTAGAAACTAAGCATTTAATGCATAACCATTAGTCTAATAGACTTAGTGTCTTCTAACACATATTTATAGCTCTAGGGTTATTTTTCTTTTTTCCCTTTATTTTCTTTTTCTTTCCTTTTTTTTAAGTTTGTTTCTCTGTTTTTCGAGACAGGGCTTCTCTGTTATACCCCTGGCTGTCCTGGAACTCATCTAATTTAGGCTGGTCTAGAACTCACAGATACCCAACTGCCTCTGCCTCTTGAGTATTGGGATTAAAGGTGTGCAGCAGCACCACAACCTGGCATTAGGGTTATTTTTAAAACTCAAATTACCATGATAAGCAATTAATACTACACCGTATCCTTTATTCTGGTAATGTAAACATGCTTAGAAAACTTTGACATATGATTGGGTAAGAGTAGAATAAGAACTGATTTAACTAAAATTTTAAGAATCCAACATAAGCTTTTATCCTTTCCTATACACAAAATGGTTACCTCATTCTCAGACATGAATATAGTCTTCCAGTATAGCAAATGCCATTCACACAGAGGCCCACACATGCCAGCTACAATTTTCATTAAATGTGCACCTAAACCGTTTGAAGCTTTTAGGCAGAATTCATGAAAACATAATATCAGCTTTTTATTTAGGTTTAGAAAGTGAAATTCAAAATTGACTTTGCATTAAACACATAGAACAGGTAAAACATATATCCCCAATATCCAAAATGCCTTCATACCTGGAAAATGAAAGACCTGTATTTATTAATTCAAACTAAACATTTTCTCCTGATGGTAGACTTTTGTTCTTTAGAGGCTAAGAATGCATGAAAGAAAATCTTACCAGAAATATCCTCCTGAAGATGGGGAAAGTAAAACTGTCAAGTCATGTTATTCTTATAAGCACATAAATTATCAAACATGTACACATGGAAAGATTTCCACAAACAAGTGCGAGGTGACAGCAATATTCCAGAACAGCTGATTTAAATCAGACCAGTGTTAGAGTCAAGCTGACTTTTGCCTGCCTTCTGGGTTCTCCATTACTCTACAACTTTGGGATCAGATATGTCATAGAGAGACATTACAAAACAAAACAAAACATGAGTTTAGAGCCAGCAAGATGACTCAACAGACAAGGGTGCTTGCTGCCCAGCCTAAAAACCTGGGTTTGATCCCCAATACTCAATGTGAAGAGGAGCATGGCTAACCCCCCCAAGTTGTCCTCTGAGCTCAACGTGAATGCTGGGACATGTGCATACATGTACCCCACACACACAACCCCCCAATAAAAATAAATAGACAAACAAACAGCTACATAAATAAATACTTGTAATTTAAGTTTTGTAAAAGTCTAATTAACAGCCATTTGGTTACTGTAATGCAGAACTTTCAACCCACAGGAGTCTTACAATCTCTTTGTATTGTTGAAATCTGTCCCCAACTCTTGGGAGTCAGATGTTCTTGCTCTTACACTTACATTGTCACTCTTCTGGTCTCCTTCCTTTTGTGCTAGGAAAATTTTTTGTTGTCATTCTCTGATTTTAATAATGCATGGGCCAAAATAAACCCATCACACGGATCTTGACTGGATGACACAGAATAGATTGGTGCCATTTTATTTTACCATATTTCAAAGGCTGTATTTCAAGTAATGTTACCTATGTTTGTTTGTTTTACTTTTTTGACAATATAGTACAATTACAACATTTCTTCCTTTTCTTTCCTCCATCCAAACTCTCCCATAGTTCCCTCCTTCCTTCTAAGCTCACATCCTGTTTATTCATTAATTGATATTACATGCATGTACATGTATACACACACACACACACACACACACACACACACCCCTTAATATAACCTATTCAGTCTGTATAATGTTACTTGCATGTATGTTTTCAGGGGTATTTGGCAATGGACAATCAATTGGGGTGCTCTTCTCTGAGCAAGCTTGTTTCTCCTACTCTCAGAATTCTTCAACTACCTGTTTTGTTTTTTTGTTTGTTTGTTTTGTTTTGTTTTGTTTTGTGTAGGGTTGAAGCCTCATGGGCTTTTCCCTGTAGTTTGTCATGTTACTTGGTGTCCTCATGTATAGCTCCCATTTAGGTGAGCAATTATCAATTGGAGAGAGCCTTTGGTTTAGGGACTCATGTCTACTTCTCTCAGTGGTGGCACCAATCTGGGTTAGACCTTGCCGGCCTTGTGCATGCTACCACAGTCTCTGTGAGCTCAACTGTGCATGGGCACTGCTATGTCTGAAAGGCCTTGTTTCCTTGGTGTCTTTCATCCTCACTTGCCCTTACAACCTTTCTGTAACCTCTTCTGAAGAGCTTCCTGAGCTCTGAGTGGAGGGAATTGATTAAAAAAATCTTATTTAGGACTGAGTCTTCCAAGGTCTCTTGTTCTGTGTATAGTATCCAGTTATGGTTCTCTGTATTTATTCCCATCTACTGCAGGAGGAAGTGTCTCTGATGATGGCTGAGCAAGGTACTAATTTATAAGTATAGAAGAATATTGTCAGGAGTCATTTTATTGCAATATTCCTTTAGCAGAACAGGGTACTCAGGTGGAAACTAAATACTACTGTTCATTTATGTATACAATCATATCATCTGCAAATAAAAGATACAGATGTGGCTTCTAACATTACTAGGAGACACAATCCACAGTTAAGTCCCTGATCCTCTGGCTCTTAGATTCTTTCCACTCCCTCTTCCACAATGTTTTCTGAACCTTCAGTGCATGAGTATTTTATAGATTCCCCCATTAGGACTGTACTCCAAAACTCTGCATTTCTATTAGTTGTGGTTTTCAGTAGTGGTGTCTGTGTTCTTCAAAGAGAAGTTTCCTGGGAGAGTGGTGAGGGCTACACTGATCTGTGGGTTTAAGGAAAAGTACTTAGATTGCTGTTAGGAGTTGTGTTGGATTTGGAAGGTAGGGGTTATATTTTCTCCTCCAATACCCATGACTTCAAGATTACTGAGTAGTTAGATGGTTTCCCTCTTGTTGAGTGGCTCTTAAGTCCAGGTAGAGAGTGGTTGCTTACAGTCATGGTATGGATGCCACTACTATACCCTTAAGTTTATTGTGAGGATTTATATCCAGGTTGAATGGAGAACTAAAAAACAAAGAGTGAAAAAACTTGAGCCATTTTAAAAATGGTCTTGGTCCCTAAACAGGGAAGGAGGAGGAGGAGGAGGAGGAGGAGGAGGAGGGGAAGGAGGAGGAGGAGGAAGGAGAAAGGAAGAAGGAGGAAGAAGGAGAGGAAGGAGGAGAAGGAGGAGAAGGAGGAAGAAGAGGAGGAGGAGGAGGAGGAGGGGGGAACTAAGAAATACCTTTAAATATGTTCAACATCTCCCGCAATGAGTAAAATGCAAATCAAAATATCTTTGATATTTCCTCTTACCCATGTCAAAATGACAAAGATCCACAAAACGGTGGACAACAAATACTAAAGGATATGTGGTGAAAAGGAATCCTCATTCTTTGTTGATGGAATTGTAAATTGATACAGTCACAATGGAAACAACTGCAGAGAAATCTCAAAAACGTAAAAATAAATACTACCACATGATTTGGATCTCTTGTCTTTTAAAAGATAAGGAATCAAACTGTTAGGTGTCTGCAGTTTTGAATTAACACTGTATTGACTACCATAATTAGGGTTATAGTGTTTTAATAATATAGCACTTGTGCACACAAATAGTTGGTAAGTTGTTTGCAGACATCCTTAGCTTTTCTCACCATAAAGATACTGCTGTATGGATCTAGTATGATGATTTTAAGGAAATTATCAAATTAACACTAGAAAATTGAAATTATCACATATACATATTCAGGTACACCCTACACTATGATAATGTATCACTCATTTACTTTAAAGATATGTAAATATATGCATAGTAAAAGCTTTTATATGTTCATTCTCTTTCTCTCCTCCATATGACCTACAAATTATGGTAAAAACAGGAAAGTCAAATATAATTTAATAATAGACACCTTAATATTAGCATATAAATTTAAAAAATTCTCAGAATTTCTGTCTGTTTTTTTTTTCAAATTTATTTCAGTGACTAAATTTGACCCTCACAATCTATAACTCATTTTGATTTAAAAATAACTAATGTGAACAAGAGTTATAACCTTCTGAGGTCGCCTGGATGACTACCACGAGGAGAAGAGGAGCACAAATGTACTGCAGCTTAGAATAGAATCTGTGGCTCTGCACTCAGGGCCAAAATTCAAATGTTAGATTTTTATTTCCTTTATTTCCAATATGCTTGTCTTATACTAGGACATTCAAAGATTGTCCTAGTAATATACATATATTATATATATTATAATAACTGAATAGATAATGAAATAAGATTTTATTATCTTTGTGAAAATTTGCAGCAAATAATTTCACTTGAGTTATTTTTTTAGTCCAATGCAACACACAGAGACATAAAAGAAATCCCCACGTTAGCAGCAGACTGTTTTGTGTTTGGGTTTTATTTATATTGTCACCAGTCACATGACCACTGCAGATTATTTTGACAAACTGTTCTTGGAACCCATGCCACAAGTACTCTCTACTGAGAAGGTAATAATTGCTGATTTCATTTCTGTTTTAAAAATTTGATTCTTTTATTAAGTCTCCTTGGGTGATGCTATTTATCTTCATGATTTAAATCCCCTGTATACACTGCCAGAGATGTCTATCCTTTGTGTCATAGACAACTGAACACATCCAACATGAACTCATAATCTCCTTTAATATCTTTCTCCTCCAGTTTTCTACCTAATTTAGTAAATTGCAATACATTCTGAGATAGGGTTCATGTAGAGGAATAACCCTGTGTGAAAGCATTTGTGCAGCTCTCAAGCTCCAGCTTTCTTCAACCTGGACACACTCCCTGTGCCCACACTGCAAACTATTAAGTGTCAACAGCTCTGAATTAAAAGTGCAATAACCACCTTAACTAGATGTATAGATGTTTTTATTATACAGCACTATATATTTAAATTGCTGGTACATTCTAGAACCCATGAACACAGGGAATTTGAAATTGCCCTGTCTGAATTCATACTTCTCTATACCTTTATCTATTTCCATCCTTTCCAACAAATTAATAATATTGCTTAAGACACAGCTCAGATATTTATCTCCTCTAGGAACAAAACTACAGAAAATCTCTAAATCTCTTCCTCTTCTATTATTTACATGTAATAGACAAAACCTCAGAAATTCTATACTTTTAATAGTCTTTTACTATTGTCTTTGGTCATGTCTACACTCTCTTATTTTTTTTCTGGATCTTCTAAACTGGCTCTTAGTCACACAATGCACTGAATGAAAAACTGAAGAAAGAATGAATCAACAAACAATGTCAGAACTAGAAAACATAGTCGCTTCTACAAATGGAGGAAAGGCCTGAGGAGGGAACCAGAAGACAGAAGGCAAATCAGTGAAAAATCAATCAAAATTAGGATGATTGAGAGAACATAGTTGAAAGGGTGCCACTGGCTGGATTTCCCTTCCTGGGTAACTATAATTTTAATGGTTTGTGTTCCCTTGAAGCAATATTTCTCTATCTCAGCACTTTATTAATACCATGAATTTGCTGGGAATTAATGAAATTCATACCTCATATCAAGTACTAAATAAAACTTATCAACGCACAATTTCACTCATTACACAAAATATACTGGAGTTCTATAAATTTCCAGTTTCTGATGGATCAAGACTTGAGAAAGGCAGGACAGTGGTGGCATACGCCTTTAGTCCCAGCAATTGGGAGGCAGAGGCAGAGGCAGGCAGATCTCTGTGAGTTTGAGGCCAACATGATCTACAGAGTGAGTTCCGGGAGAGCCAGAGTCACAATATAGAAACCCTGTCTAGAAAAACTACAAAAAAAAATTGAGAAAAGAGTTGGTAATAATAACAGCAAAGAGAAGAGTCTCTGCTTGAAGTTTATGACTCCTAGGGCCACATCGTTCTGTGTTGTCTCATCATAGTTTCTTCATTCTTTCTTCATTCTTTGCTTCTAGGTCAACTTAAGCATGGATTTCCCATCAAAGTGACTGTCAAGCCAATTTTGTTCTCTGTAATGCTCTCCAGAAGGTTTGACCTGTGCTCCTTAGGAGAGGGACTGATTTCTTCCATTTGGGAGAACCTGAATTACCCTGACTCTCATCTTAGGACATCATGTTCTCTTACCATCTGTGACTGGGTTTTGCCTAGGCAGCAGAGATGGAGACTGTTTTGTGATCTCCTTCTTATGCTGGGAAGGAGGAACTGAGTGTGACTATTAACAGCAGAGTGCTATCAATAGGAGTGTAGAATTCATAGAATTTTTGTTACAGCCTCAGTGATAAAAGTCTCAAATTTAGCAATTCAGTTGATATTCAGTACCATATTTTATGCTTAACCTCAAAAAACTTTAAAGGAAACATTTTGTGGTAGGAAAATATAAATTTTAAAGCCTCCACAATTGGAATATCAAATGATAGGGCATCTTCGATGAAGGGCTACGTGAAGTTCTAAATCAAGGAACAAATAAAGGAGCTCTCATGACGATAATAATACAGACACTGATGTTTCATACAATAGAGTGTGAAATAAATTTTTTTAGTGTGTTTATACTGAGAGTCCTGAATGAATTGAAAGCATTCTCAGTACATACTTTAAATTGGTGCTCCGAATCTTTAAATAGATCTGTTTAACATTGGTTATAAACTTCCATTAAGAGATGTGAACTTTTACTTTGCAGTACCAGTAACAAACTATTTTTAGCACACAAATAAATTGTCCCTGACCATGGATGCACTTACACAAGAGTGCTGCCCACTTCAGTCAATGTCAAACATATCTATACTAGCTGATCGCAAAAAAATAAAGCATTTTACCCTTGACAATTGACCTTTTAGTAGCATGTGCTACATTTGATAACAAATGTCCCTTGGTAGGACAAAGCAGTGACTTTCAATCAGCACCACATAGGTACATTGGAATACATCAGAGAGAAAGCTATTTTGGTGATGTGAAAGTGTAGTGTTACATAACACACACACACACACACACACACACACACACACACACACACACATGCAATCAAAGCTACCATCCATATATAAGAGAAAACATGTGATCATTGTTTACCTGGGTCTGGATTACTGCATGAATGATGATTGCATCTAGTTCCATACATTGACCTGTGAATTTTGAACTTTTTATTTTTCTTTATAGATTAATAATATTCCAGTATGCAAATCTATCACATTTTCACCATCCATCCATGAGTTAATGAACATGTAGGGTGTTTATATTTCCTTACTATTGTGAATATAGCAACAATAGAAACTTCCTTAAAAGAAAAGAGAGAGACAGAGAGAGAAATTTAAATGTAGTTATCCTACAATGAATACACTATACCCAATCAGATACCACATGCTAGCAAATAAAAATCCCAGTACTAGGAATGCATTACATTTTTTGAGTTGTTGGCTAATGGAGTAACATAGACACCAAACATTATAGGCTATTGCCAATGCTTTTTAAAATTAATTCCCAGAACCAGAAAGTAAGATCCTATTGCTGGAGAGACCATACTTGCATCATAGAAAAGAGAGAAATCAAGCCAGTATTCATTTGAAAGTTTCATTTCTACTATCAAGATTTCATAGTGATGGAAGGTGTGATATACACTGTTGAGAGAGAAAAGATTATCACCACACTTTGAAACCTACAAATTACAAGAAAGACTAGCCTAACAAAATATGTCAAAATGGTGCAGTAGTTGCACCAATGTCATGGGAGTAACAAACCACTTTCTGGATGCATCTAAGGCAGACTCCATGAAATGGAATTCATACATGACATTAGTTAACAGATCAAGAACCTGTGGCTAGATAAATCATAGTTCTATGGGGAAACCTACTATATTACTCTGCTTCATAGACATAGTACTAATTGATTCCTAATTACGTCTATACCCACAGATCACTGCATCCCTCAACCCTCATCAGAGAAGTTCCTTCTTTCAATAGACAGAAATTAACACAGAAATGAAGAATTGGTCCACATGCAGAGAAAAAGAGACTATGAACTGTTCAGAAATAAATGGGATATACATCTCACAATCATCCCCACAAGGCTCAGAAATTTTCATGAAGGAGCTGTGGAAAGATTGTAAAAAGAGAGTTAGTGAATGACATCAAGGAAGCAGTATTTACTGTGCACAACTATGCAGCTGCATATATGAATTCACAGTTACTTTGATAGTGCTCGTAAGAGTTGTACTAGCTCAAATCAGACAAAATCCTAGCATGAAAAGATGACAAAATACATAAAATTCCACCACTAGCTGAAGTAATGTATGCATTTGGTAGCCAGTGAGGGAGGGAGAACCCAGGTTCTAAAATGGTTTGACCCCTGATAATTTGTTCACAGTCTAGGCAGGCCGTACCTCCAAGAGCAATTAGGAAGCAAAGGTTGGACTTCATAGGTTAACAGAGAGGGGAAATGAAGGAGATGATAGATAGATAGATGATAGATAGATAGATAGATAGATAGATACATACATAGATAGATAGATAAATAGATAGATAGATAGATAGATAGATAGATAGATAGATAGATAGATAGATAGATAGATATCTCAAAGTTAGTAGTGAGGGTAATTTGGGAAGACATAGAAGAGAATGTAAAGATGATAATTTATCAATTAATAAAAATATTTTTAGAAATGAATAAATTTTGAAATCATTAGACAAAAAAATAAAATAAAATGATAAACAGGTATGGATACTGGTGGAAAAATAGTTCAGTGAGCTGAGAATAGTGGATTTGCCAGAATAAACATGATACATAAATCTAGGAAACCCACCAGAAGATTGTACTTCATATAGTGGGCATAAACAACACTATTTACAAGAAAGATAAGTAATGAGTTCATAACAGCACCAGCTTTATTAAGAATCTCAGTGGTGGCTGTCCTTTGTAGGATAAAGACAACAGTAGGAGATGCTGTTATACAAATGCCTTCCCTAAAAGCAATGGAAATAACACAATTCCAAAGTAGCAAAGGCCATATGGTGTTATTTACCCATCAGAACCAAAGTGGATGCAATTATCCTAAAGAAAGCAAGGTCAGACTTATAGGCAGAGTGGCCTGACACATAGAATTGAAAATATTTGAGAGAACTAAGTGTCCTTCAGGTCATCCAAATGTATTGATTAACTAGTACAAAGAGATAAAGGCTGGATGATCATAAGGTTCAGGGTATTTGCACAGTAAGATTCACAATCTCTTACTGAATAACCAAGCACGAACTAGTCCTTGGATCCAGAATTCTGAATGAAGACAAGGCAGACCACCAGGACAGAAATTCTTACTACAGTAGGACTGACTCCTAAAATTCCTTTCAGTATTTTCTCAAAGTGATCTCTAAACATTCAGGAAAATAGGTAGAAATTTTCTGGCTCTTAATGCAATATCTAAGTTCATATTGAAGCATGAACACTTCTAAGTCCTACCACATATTTCCTAAGTAAGCAATTTCTTATTCTGTCCTGAGAGGTACTGAGTAAGGGCATGTAGTCTGGATACAGGACTACAGTATCTGTAGGTCTCAAATGAGTTCAGTGAGTGCACAAACACATCTGTGTTAATTCCCTGGTCCCTGAGTGCGTAACAGAAATGAATATAAAATACATATGATACAGATACAAAATTTTCATGCTGACACTATGGCTTTTGAGTCATGTGTATTTATATTGGGCAAAGACACATAGAGGCTTCTGAAATAAACTTCACTCTCAGTCAAGATGTAAATAATAATATCCATGTTTTTATTTCAGAAAGAAACAGCTAAATATTTAAACTGTAAGGGCTATTGATACCCATAATTATCATTTTCCATCATAGTTATTATATGGTTATATTATATTACATTATATTATGTTACATAATAATATAATGATATATAATAATATACTAATACTATATTATATACATACTTCTATGTATAGCAATTTCAGACTCAACTGGCTTGTAATTTAACTGCTATTAACACACATAGATGATAGATAGATAGATAGATAGATAGATAGATAGATAGATAGATGATAGATAGGTAGGTAGATAGATATAGATAGATAGATGTGTATTATAGTATTTTGATTAGAAAAGCTTTGCAGCCTTCATGGCACTGCTGTTGTAGACTTTTCAAGGGAAGACTGAAGAAATGTCTTTGTATCCATATAGGACTCCACTGACAGATCAAATAAATGATCTAACCTGCTCAGTTTAGTGAATTTATTGTAGTTACAGGAATGTGGGCAAAGAATGGAGAATTAAAAGCAACTATGTCACTGAGAAGCCTATCCCAACATGAATGACTGTGTACCAAAGTTGCATCCTTGTTGTACCCTGCACGAGTTGGAGACAGTTCAGTTAGCTAGAGAATCTCATTTCCCAGGTATTGGTACTGTCCATGTAACAATCTTGTGAGTTTCATCAACTTCCTGAAGTCTGTGATGTCTATTTCTCCATCTTTATGAGTGCTATTTACTTCCTGAATCTTAAAGAGGCTCCCTCCTGAACAGGGCGTTTCAATTTAAGGAAACTGTATGCAACCAATGCCATTCATTACAATCATGAACTTTTCTCTACTTATTAGAGAGCGTTTTACATTCACATGAAAACTCCAACAAACTCCTTTTCATCTAGTTTACCCTCTGTCAGTCTGACATGATATTGCCTCAAGTTTACCACATTTACATAAATTCAGAATTTTCATGTCTATATATTCATGATAGCATATAAATGAACCATTTTTATATGCTATCATCATCATCATCAGTTTGGCCAATCAAACCAATTTACTCACATGCTAAGTCAACTAAACTCAATTCTGCAACAAATATACCAGACATAGTTACAGATATATTCAATTTAAAAAGATTTTCATTAGTTAAGTTTTTATATGTTGTATGGTCTGGGTCATGAAAAGCCTTATATCCTCTAAAGAACAAAATATTTAATAATTATTAGTAGTAATCAATCACAGTTAAGGAGAATCCCTTGCTGGAATCCTCAGAACCAAAAGGAGTCAACTGAATATTTTATTCCAGTGCATTTACTGTGATATACTGTGCTATATACTGCTAGCCCAAAGGAGAATGTAACAGGCCCAGGTTTCAGTATGAGAAGCCCTATCTCTTAAGCCATATGACACAATAGGCTCTACATTTAAGAGGTATATCAGTGAGAAAAGTTGAAATGTGAAGAAAATATTACATTGACTCCTTAGATTCTTTATTTTATTGACAAATAATTGCACATATTTATGGAGTATCAAATGATGTTTTGATGCATGCATATATATATATTGGATAATGTATATATCATATATGTGTGTGTGTGTGTGTGTGTGTGTGTGTGTGTGTGTGTGTGTGTGTGTGTGTGTGTGTGTGTGTGTGTATGTTCAAACCAGGGTAAGTATAGTAGCCATCAACTGAAACAGGTATCTTAATATTGTGGCAAGAACACTTAAAATATTCTTTTATATCTGGTTTAAAACATACATTGCTGTAACTATAGTCACCCTACTGTATATTATAACACTGTAGCATGTTCCTTCTGTTTAACTCTAAATCTTGATCTGTTGGTCAACTTATCTCCATTCCATTTTTTCTCTACTCCTGTAACCTCTAGTAGCATCTTTATCCTCTTCATCTACCAGATGAACTTCAGCAAAATCACAAGTGAAATTACATATATGTAGCAGTTCGCTGCTGTTGTGGCTCATCAAGGAAGACATGGAGGTATTTTTCATAGATACAATCCCTGCCAGAACTCAGCAGAGGGAACCACTATCCTGGCCAGCACCATACTGGATGGTGGAGCCCTAAGCCTCTCTTCTCAGGGTTTCTTATTGATCCTTAAGCTCCTCAGGTGTTTTATTGATACCACATGCAGATCATGAGCAATCAAACATCCCCACCATAAAGCCAACACCTGCAGACAATGCTAAAACACCAAGACCTAGGCAGCCCCTCAACCAACAGTGCACAAAACAACCATTTTAAACATAACTAAAAATAAGCTTCTGCAACACATATATTTGTCTTTCACATAATGTAATATCCTCTGGTTATATCTTTGATGTCCCAAATGACGATTTCTTCTTTAAGTTTTTGAATATTATTACATTTATCTACCACATTTTTTTTTCACTTCAAACTGATTCAAAACCATGGGTGATGCAGATAAGACAGCAGTAGACAAAATATTGCAAATATGTCTTAGACATACTGATCCTGTTTCCTTTGTATATACTACCCAATAGGAAGATTACTGGATCTATTTGGGGTGAACTTTTACAGTACTTTCCATAACTACTAATTTACATTCCCATCAATATTGTCCAATGTTTCCTGCTTCTTCCACATCCTTGTCATAACTTATCTAACTGTATTGGTATGGGGCCTCATTTTGGTTTTAATGTGCATGTCTGTGATTACTAGTGGTGTTGTGCTTTGGGTTTCACATGCCTTTGTCCATTCTGTTTCTTTTTTTGGGGAAGAATTTTCATTCAACTTCCTGGAACAAATTTTAGTCAGGTTATGTATTATAAGGTTATTAGGGAGGTTTTTTTTTTTTTTTACATATTTACAATATTAACCCAACACCTAAAATATGGTTTGTGAATATTTTCCCTCATTCCACAGGTTTCCTTTCATTGTGTTGTATTGATTTTTCTTTGCTATGTAGATATACTTTAATTTGAGATGGTCCTATATGCCTAATTCTGCTTTGTTGCCTAACCTTTAACTGTGACGTCTACATAATAATTGTCAAAGCAAATGTCAATTTTTATGTTATGCTTTTTTCTAGGAATTTTAAATTTTCAGTTTTACGCATAAAATGCAACAATCTTTGTTGGTTTTTTGTGTATGATATAAGGCAAGGGTAAAACTTCATTTTTAAATGTGAGTTTTCAGTTTTTCAAAACGTTAAGTTAAATAGACTACCCTTTCAACATTGTTTATACTCCTTGGACTATTAATCAAAGCCATACTATCAAAAGTATCAATTTAATACCATTTGAAGAGCAACCTACAATATTCTTTAAGGCCTTAGTGTATAGGGACAGAAAGTAAAGTTTGGCTTGGTAGGCAAAGGGAGGTTTCTGTGTCAATTATCCATACATCCAGTATCCCACCATGAGTTCTGATTAACCTTAATATACAATGTAAAAGAGTAGTCCTTTGTGTGGTCAAATGGACTATGTAAGATGTGAGATGATCTCAGGAACATAAAAGCCTATTTGCTGACAGGCAAAATCAATTGCTCTCCTTCAGCACACAGCTTTGGTTGTTTGTTGAGGAGGCTGCCTTATAAAGACACAACAGAGAACGAGAAGCCAACACACTCGTGGATGTATGTACTCATACATTAATGTACAAGCTTGAGAGAGAAAGAGGTTAAGGCCCACTGCACAACATCTTTACTGGAGTTCTCTATGGAAGTCCCTGCAGAGGGACTTTCTTCTTTAGACTTCTTTAGACTATGTAAGGTATATAGTATATACAGAAATATAGAGGCTTGAAATATGAATGCTTAAATGATTGTAAGTGATAATTGATTGCATGTTGAGTCATGAACATAGAAAAGGGGATATTTGAAGATAAGGGGGTCTAGGAGGAAGGAATGTTCATTGTTCTACGGTCACTTTTGTGCAATTTTGAATGTTAACATGCATCTGAGAACATCTACCATGAAAGCAACCGTAATAACAAAGAAATAAAATAACTGTGCCATTTGAATTCAGTCATCTTGAGTCATGAGCTATCTATTTCAGTATTTGGGAATTATGAACAGCAACTTTCTGGGAAGAAGTAGACTATGCCTGATACAAACAGCATAGGGTCCTATCCACTAAGACTCAAGCAAATGTCTAAATTTTCCGTAACAGAGAACTCAGCTCCTAAAAACACAGTGAAATTCTGGTAAATGCTTAACATATATTTGTTCAGGAAATATCCCTAATCTGTGTGATTTTAGTAGCTCCACTGTGATAAGTTTCAATTTACCACGTTAACATTGCTGAACACAGAGTTGCAAGGACATGCACACAATCAGCTTTTGGGAGCCAAGCTAGCTCTATTGAACCACTTTCTGTATGACACTATCTCTTCAAAAAAGCAACTAGAAACTTAGTGACAACTTTTTTACATTGGATCCTTTCCTTCTCATTTGGAATCAATACATAATCCAGATATAGCTGCTTCTCCTGCTTGAGCAAGTATTACTATTTTAGAATGAATAGCACACTTGATACTCTGATATGGATCTTCCAAAACAGCATTGAAGTTGCTAGCTGCTGTATAGGCTCACCAAGGACACCAAGGGGGCATATTCATACGTGCAAACTCTGCCAGATCTCAGCAGAGGGAACCACTATCCTGATCAATGCCATACGAGACAGTGGAACATTGAGCTTCTGAGCTCAGGTATTTTTATTTATTCAGAACTCCTCAGGTCCAGATAATGTGCTCTCAAACATCCCTCGCAGAAATCCAACACCTGCAGACAATACAAAATGCTAAGACCTAGGCAGATCCTCACCCAACAGTACATGAAACAGTTATTTTATACATAACTAAAAATAAACTTCCACAACACAACATATACATAAAGAAACTTTCTTTCCCCCAAACAGAACATATCTGTGGCAACAAGATCATGAGGCACATGCTATATATAATACACAGAAGCTCCTAAACAGAGGTCAATTAAGTATACTTGTTTTAGGGGGTGAGAGGAGAAGGCCTCACTCACTACATAGCCATGGGATGTCTGGAAACTAGCTTTGTAGACAAAGTTGGTCATAAACTCAGAGAAATCCACCAGGCCCTGCATCCTAAGCGCTGAAATTAAAAGTACATACCACCACACCCTGTTATATATAGATTTTTGAAGGTACAAGCCTAGAAATGGCCATATGGACATGCCCTAGCTCAGAGTATTGTCCAAGTAAATGATAGTTATGCTTTCCTAATAAGCTGAATATATGGCAAAAAAAATTTGATGTAGAAGAAATAATGCATTCAAACCATTGCTATTCCTCTTTGGGAAATTAGAGCTGCTGATTCTTGAAATTTTAGGTTCTATGTTTTAGATGTCTAAGTCTCATATAAAGTGAAGGTTTATTAGTGCGATGCTTACCAGAAAACCCACTGAAATGCAAGTTCTCATTCCCAGCTGTAGGAAATATTACCTGCTGAGAACTTATAGCCAAATTAATCTATGAAAGCTGATCCCAATGAATCTCCTCATGAAATATCTTGAGCACCCTACTTAAATTTAGAAAACATCTGAAGGCCCATACTACATCTGAAGACACACTTGTGTCTGACAATCCAGTTGAGTCAGGCAAGGCCTCTTGCAATTATATGCCAGTTTAGGTAATCCCTCTCCCTAAATATGCTCCCTCAAAAATGTGCATCCCAAGAGCTCTTCTTCCTAAAAAGCTTGCTTAAGAATGATCATTTTGGTATCAACTTCCATGTAAATACAGATATTTTGATCGCCACCATCTCAAATACAGCTCCAGAAAGTTGAGCTAGTCTTTGACCCTATATTTGCTTTCTTGCTTCACACAAAATTTACAATTTTATTTTCCATCTTTACTTGCTCTTACATTTATCAATGCTGGAAGCAATGGTCATGCAATCTGGTTTTCAATTTTTTAGAATACACTTTTTGTATGCCCAGAAAAATATCAACTTCACAAGGGGCACATACCCTACTCTGAATTAAATTACCCTATCTGCCTACTGCCTTATTATCTCCAGACACAGTCTGACTGTTCCATAAACCTGTTATAAAACGGAAGTATTTAGAAGTGAAAGAAGCATGAAACTACCATTCAATTTACAGCAAAAGCTATATGCTTTATAGCTAAGCTTTTCATGTCATCTCTTGGTCACTAATCACATCACTATAAAAAACAGTTAGATTTTCTCTACAACTGGTTTTGAGATTGATGCATAGATTTTTTTTTATAATCTTGGCAATGTATAGATGGTGAGGATGTCTTACCTTGCCAAATACATAGAGGTTTCTGTGATTACTGGGATCCCTAGAACAAACACACACACACACACACACACACACACACACACACACACACACACACAGAGCCAACATTTCATTAAATCTTTGGAACTTTGTGAAAACCTACTCATTTTTCTAATCCATTCAGGATATAAGCAGTGATGAAATATATAAGGTGTTAAGATAAGAGTTCTAACTCGAACATTGCATAGGTGAGATAAACACTTCTGCCAGGTAAATCTTTTGTTAAATTGCCCTTCATTTCTCAAGCTTCTTACTTTTCTTTCTTAGAAGTGTCCAACAATGAGGAATTTCACAGATCAGAGATGCCAGGTTAGATTTCCCTTCCATTTTCTTACTGGTTAAAAACAATTGCTTCCAGAGCAAAGAAGTAATGTTTTGTAAAGTAATTTGGAAAGCCTTAAGTGAATAATAAGATAAGTCTGTTGCTATAGGTGCTGGATTCTGGATAAAAGACATTTTCTTTGACAGGTCAACATTCAATGCATGAAAACAGGATATTAATAATTTCATTCCAAATGGTGCATTGCAATAGCAATGTCTTAAATGACATCTCTCCATTTTTTACCATATCATTTTAGAGACTTATTTTTTTTAACTATGTGGTCTTGTGTTCGTCCATGTGTGGATATGTATCTAAGAATACATATGCCCTTAGAATCCATAGAGGCCATTGGATCCATTGGAACTGCAGTTACAGGTAGTTGTGACCCACACAACATGGGTGGTAGAAATCTAACGTGGATCCCCTGAAATGGCAGCAATCACTATCTCTCCAGCCCCTCAGCTTATTTTAAGCACTTCAACTAAAAGAATAAACAAATCCTCTTATCAATCAAATTACACACTACATCTTCTATTATTTCTTCTATTATTTCTCACAATAATACAAATATTAGTCCTACTACCTATACAATTGATATGTCATTTAAAAATAATGAAAATTGATCTTAGAACATAGTGCCTAAATCATATTCTCATTTCTCTTAGTATAAAATAAATATTCAAAACATACTTGATTAAATGTTGAAAATGCTTATTTTAAATTTTTGAGAGAATGTGAGGCTGAAGAGATGGCTCAGTGGTTAAGAGCATGTTTTGTTCTTGCAAAGAATCTGAGCTGGGTTCTTAGAACCTATGTCAGATGGTATGCAAATGCCTGTAACTTCAACTCTAAGTGATCTTCTTCTGGCTTTGCATCCACTACACATGAATGTGCATTAGCACCATACATAGTAGAAATAAATATAAAATCTACAAAAGTTAATAACCTATAGTAGAATAGAATTTATGATTCACAATTCCTAATTAAAACTATTATTAAACACAAAGTATGTTTAGGGAAATTAACTTAAGAAAGTTTGGTCTATTTGATTGTTTTTAAGTCCCTGCTTCTCCCTCACTACAGATGTGGTAATTCTTTTAGGACATCATAATATACTACTTCAAAATTCTTGTAGAAGTCTTTCAACAAGAAATCAATAATTGATTGAATTTAAAATAGGTTATAGTGATATGTCTGCATCAGCAAAAAAAAAACAACTTATTTCATAAACAAAATCAAATAAGTGCATCTATCTACTGTGTTGTGTGAATGCCTTGCAAATAGGAGCATTTCAGGTCTCACAGAGTAAAATACAAATTATTATCATAATTTTCAAAATTTCTTTAGACACTAATACATATATTTCACCAAAATAAAATGAGTTTAGGTGAAAGTTTTATCATTTTGCCCTTGTGATTAGAACCTTACCAAATAGTAGTCTCACTCAAGTTAGATAAATAATGTATATTTCTCATATATTAAAGAATCAAGTTGGCTCTCCAATATATGTGATTCAAAATATACATCCTTTGACACTGAAAGTGGTGAACTCAGGAAGTTCAGAGAGTCTGTCCACTCAGAAATCACTGTGTCATGGCCACTGAAACCCAGCGTGGATTGAGAACTGGTAAAGTGACAAATGAACAACTTCAGCATGGAAAAGCAAAAGCTGCAAGTCACACCACACTGAGCACTGTAACAGCTTTCTCATGGTGCATGACCAGGGGGAGTGTCGTGCTCAAGATTCAGGATGGTTGTTCACAAGGAATTTAAAGATTGGGTGTTGTTTTACAAGACCAAGTAATTCAGAGAGAGTTTTATTCTGTTCACTAAGGAAGGAAACCACATTTATGTTGCTTGAGTCATATTATTTATAACCTAGTGATAACCTTATTTTGCTGATTACATGACAAATAAATTTTTAAAAAACTGAGCACTATGCATAATTAATTATAAGACATTGCAATTCTTACACAGTGAATTTATTTTCAATGTCAAGGACACTAGTTGTCATTTCAACAGTCCTGCAAGCTTGTTTCTTTTATGCTTTTTTCTTATTTTATAACTAATGAAAATTCTAGGAGTTCAGAGATAAATTAATTTATTTTCTAGGATTCACAATTTTTTTTTACAAAATACTTTTATTAATTACTTGAGTTTCATACACTGAATCTCTAGCATACCTTCTTCCCAGTCTTCCCAGGTCCACCCTCTTACCCTTGTGCCAAGAAAGAAAGAAAGGAAGAAAGAAAGAAAAAAAAGAAAGAAAGAAAGAAAGAAAGAAAGAAAGAAAGAAGAAAGAAGAAGAAGGAAGGAAGGAAGGAAGGAAGGAAGGAAGGAAGGAAGGAAGGAAAAAAAAAGAAGGAAGGAAGGTAGGAAGGAAGGAAGGAAGGAAGGAAGGAAGGAAGGAAGGAAGGAAGGAAGGAAGGAAAAGGAAAGAAAGAAAAGAAGGGAAAGAAAACCACAAGATAAATAATGCAAAGAAAGAAAGAAAAGAAAATTTAGTGAAGTCTGTGTGGCAGGAACATGGATCGTAGGCAAGACCATGGGTTTTGGTGGCAGTAGACAGCTTGGATCATGGACACAATCCGGCCTATATTAGCCTGAGATTAAGCATGACAAAGTTTAGCCTGAAGTTGGGCTTTACTGCCCAAACCTACAGAGAACTGTCCATCACACAGGTACCAGGACATCTCACAGGCACTAACTACATCATCCCATGGAGTTCATGTAGGCACCCAGACATCAAGCAGACACCTGGACAAGGACTCACAAATTTTAATGGTGAGAAATTACGTGAATAGTTTCTAAACCTCTCTTCTTGTTTGAATTGTACTTATTTTAACCTAAGTCAAGGGCCAACAATAGTAATGGCTTTGCATATAAACTATATTGAATCAAAATATTCTCTCAGAATTCTGGTCTAATCTAAAAGCAGATTTAAATACATAGATGTTAACTGGAGGTGGCAAAGGGGAACAAATCCAGACATGTAGGTCAAAAGGTACACACTTGCCATTGTGTAAAATGAGTAAGTTTACAGCTTGAATGTTTAGTAGAATGACACTGGTTAATACTATATTGCATTCTTGAAATTTGCTAAGAAAGTAAAATTTTGAAATTCTGGAACCAGAAATAAAAGGAACATAAGAGGTAACTCTATGAGATGATGTATGTGTTACTCTTCTTGACATATAATATTCATTCCACTGTGAGTATGAACATCTAAGTATCATGTTGGAGACTTTAATTATATATAATAGAAAATAAGGTTGTTTTCAAAAGCTTGTCAGAGTCACCAAAGGCCAGTTACAAGTTGAGAGACCTTCCATTTTTCTAGAAACTAAAATATTGATTCTCAGTTCCACAATCTACTTCTGAGTGAGGCAGAACCACTTCTACTCTTAATGCTTTACTGTTCCTTTATTATCATCAAAGCTGAGACTTCGGGTTTAAATCCTGGGAGAATTTCCAAGTCTTGGAAATGATTAGTTGTAGAGGAACATTTAATCTTTTAATCCAGCAGAAAGGCTGCTTTAGTAAAGAATCACATTGAAAGGTCTGTGTGATAGCTAGGAAGGGATCACATCCAAAGGCCTGTACGAAGGGATCACAATCAGAGGCCTGTGAGATATGCATGGAACTCAGAAATAATGTTAGTCATACTAATCCTGTCCTCTGTTTGTGCTAATATTAGGTGAAAGGGATTTCGATGGTTAAGGCAACATAGAACATGCCTTTAACCAAAACTCAGAAGTGGTGACACTTGCCTTTAATCTCAGCATTCAGGAAAAAGACACCAGAGCTCAAAGAGAGCAGAGAAAGTCCACAGGGAGAAGCAGAGGTGGAAGCAGACAAGAAGCAAAGAGAAGCAGAGAGTTAGTTTAATCAGGCAGTCTGAGTGCAGTCAGCTCATAGAGAAGCAAGAAGAGCAGAGCCAGTCCAGAATAAGCAGAGAGAAAGCAGATAGTCAGAAGCAGACAGTTTGGGATTTACAGTTCAGAATTCACAGTACAGCTCAGAGTGAAAAGAGGTAGCTAAGAAGATAGCCAGTCAGTGAGCTCAGTCAGCAGTAAGTCTCAGAGACTGAAACATTCTAGGCTTGCAGATTAGATTGTACGGAGGCTGAAGCCTTCTAGATCTAGGTTTAAGATTAGATTATATGGAGGCTGATATCCTCTAGGAACATGGACTGAATTAACAAAGAATAAACTGTCTTTTGTCATGAACTCATGAGAAAATTAATAAGTCAATGTTTATATCTGCAGTTACAATTAGTACTTTATTCAATTGTCTGAAAAATTCACATCATATTTTGTGCAAAAGAGAAGATAATAAAGGTTTGCTCCAAAAAAGGCAGCTACCGGAACTATTTTGCAATAAGAAAAGAGGCAAATAATACACCTATTTGCCATATCTTCATCAATGAAATATTAAAAGCTTACCACTAGCTTTAGAGTTCTTAAATACAATGTTTTAATTTTGAAGTTGAAAACAAATATGGGAAGTATCTCTGCCTCTCTTTCAAGGTATATCTACAGCTTGCACCAAAGAATTTTTTATAGTGTACTTGATATTTGCCCAAGTCATATATCATGCAGGTTGATGTTCCTGCAGTAAGTATTTAATGCCATAATCAATTTTATCTCACATTTCTCTGATAAATGTTTAATAAAAGCAAATATGATTGGTATATAAATTTCAAATGTTATTTATAAAGTAGGCTATAATTTTTCTTCAATTCAGCAAAAATACCTCACCTGGGTTTTCCTCACACAATTTGTTTCCTTCTTATCAAGTTCCTTCAAAGGCACTGCTATTTTCAAGAACAACTTTAATAATATTATTTTTTATTTATTTGGGGTTTTAATTAGGTAATTTTCTTAGAATTTATCATTGTTTAGCAAATATCTTTGCTCTTCTGGGAAAAGATCACACTTTCCTGCCCTCATTAGTTTAGGCTCTGTAACTTGCTGAGACCACAAAAATATAAGCAGAAGTTGCATGTGTCACTCAAAGACAGAAGTTGACAAAGACAATTCATGTTCTCATTACCATGTTCTCATTACCATAATGACAATGCTCCCTATTAAAGTTCCTTAGAGATGCTGTGTCTCAGAGACATAGGTATGTCAATAGTAAACAGGAGAGGCAAATCTTCATTACTTATAAATTGCTGGGGTTGGAGAGGTTGTCACTGTAACCATTTCTACCTCAATGATGAAAAAGATCTTGTATTTCTTCTCACTCTATTCCTGCCTCTATATCTTTCTTTTGGCTGCTGCCTAGGTACTGTCTTTTAAATCTCTTTTAGATCTATTTATTTTATTTTATGTGTATGAGTGTTTTGCCACCCCATGTGCTTTCTGGTTCCTGAGGAGATCAGAAGGCGGCACTGGATTCTCTGCAACTGAAGTTATCGATTGTAGAGTGTCACTGTGTGAGTGCTGGAAACTGAACCTGGATCGTCTGCAAGAGCAAAAGTATTCTTAACCACTGAGACATCTCTTCAACCCCCTTTTTAAAAGTTTTTGATGAACTTCAAAATCTTTAATAAGAAATATTAATCATGAGTACTTCATTAACAATATGGTTGCCTGCATAAGACCTGAACCAGCATACCACCAATAGACTTGCTAACATAAAAGGGCGAAATCTCGTGGGACCCCAGGCCTATACAAAGAACTATCGGAAACTAAGCAATGTTGAAGTAGAGAGTGAGAGAGTCTTTCCTAAGGATGAGCCCCCTAATTGTTTGCCTAATACCAATTGATCAGCTTTGGAATCATATACATACAAATATCACTAAACAGATTGAATAAGCTGTAGTTATATATTTATGCATATATGCATATATATAAATATAAGCATTTGAAGAATCAAGGTTATGGATTTGAGAGGGAGCAGTGAGGGAGACAAGGAAGGAGTAGGGGAATGAAGAAGAAAGAAGAAAATGATGCAATTATATTTTAATTTCAAAAACTAAATAAATAATTCCATTCTTCAAATACTTCCATTAGTATTTAATAAAAAAATTACTATAAGATAAGTTTTTGGAATGAAAATTTCAATGAATCTAATAACATTAAAAAATTATTACCTTATAGAGAATATTATGATGTCTTATCATCAGAATCTGGGGGTCTGAGCATATGGATTTGCAGCTCAAATGTTTCCCATTCAAGAATTAGACCTGAGTTGAGTTGTCCAGAATACAGACATGGTGTAGCAGGCCTGTTTTTCAGCATCAATAGTCAAAGACAGACACAAGAGATCCCTGGAACAAGGTGGTTACTGAGACTAGACATATCACCAAGCTCTGAGACCTTTTCTCAGTGAATAAGGTGGAGGAGAAATCAAGAAATATTCCTGATATTACCCTCCACATGCATGTGCATATATGTATATACAAAGACACACATTTGTGCCTAAGACGTGTGTCAACACACAGGCACACATGCTTAATACATATACATTGGCAAAGAAAAAAAAGACAGCTTGTTGAGGGAATGTCTTTCTCAATGTGCTAGATTTCAACATTTCTATATTGCTTCCAAACATCATATGGTATATAGTAAATACATTTTTTTTATTTGACAACTTAAGGAAACAATTTTAAAAAAACCTTTTGCTGCATCATAAAAAGGGGGTTACACGGCAAAATTTTAGTCAGATAAAAAAAGGTTATTTGCATATTGAATGTAGGTATTAGATGAAGCAGTAGACAGAAGCCAGTTTGCAGTAGTTTTATGAGTAAGTAGAAGTTTGAACTTGGAGAAATACCTTAAATCAAATATCCTTAGATCAAGCATGCTGAAAAGAATGGGATGAAAAAGCCATGAGGGAGGAAAGGATTTTCTCAGCACAAAAGTTGGAGAAATTAGAGATAGTGTTTAACGTTGCTGCAGGGAAAGTATAAAATGCAGTTTCACTGAAGGAGGCAGTGATCTGAGACAAGTGAGTTCAGTAGCGTGCACACCAGTTCCTTTTCTGAAGAATAACATGAGAAATATCAGAGAAAATTTTTAGTCATGAGAAGTTTGAAGTGGAAGATATATTGAGAAGTGGTAATGTCCTAGAGATTTTAAAATATTGGTATAAGAGTGAACAGAAGGCCCTGGTTGACCTTTCACAAATCACATATATTGATTTCTGAAGCAAACCAACCAAAATCTCTAAAATTGTCCCCAGAAGCACAAGGCAAAAAGTTGCATTTGTTATCTTCCAACATGATTTCAAAATAGCATTTTAATATGATTTCACCAAATATCCCTGACAAAAAAACATCAGACCACATAAAATTAATTTCCTGTCTTTGAAGAGTGTGTGTCATATAGCACCACTTTTGAAAAATGTGATGAACTGGATACTACATAAGCCATGCAAATGTGTATACAGACCAAAAAAAGCCGCAGTGAATCATTGAGGGAAAGAAACATGAAAAGGGAGAGAGGAGAAAGAAGGGAATAGCAAAAGAAGGGAAGGCCCTTTACAGAACTAGAAGGTATGGGATAGTCTTCCTCGTTCTGATCACCAATTCAACATTAATTTCCTTAAAAAAAAAAATATATATATATATATATATATATATATATATATATATATACATATATATCTTTAATTTATGTGACAGTTTTAAAATTAATTACATGTAGCTAAGAACGCAAGTGAGAATCTCAGCAAAAGCCATTGTCTGTGGATAAACTATGAATCTATATAAGGACACAAACAGAAAAGAAATGCAATACATTGCTCTGAAGGGATACTGCTTTAAAGAGGTCAGCATCATTTCTAATTAAATGACTTCTTCTGAGAACAAGTTTTAGAAGTAGTTTAATTAGAAATGACGCTTAGTTCTATATCTGGAATCTGTAAGGTAGGAGGAGAGAACTGCAAGTTGTCCTGTGACCTTCATACACACAGCATTAAATTTCCTTTGTCTAAGAAACGTGCAGAACTGTGCTACAGACTTTGGGGAAGAATTCATTGCAGGTATTTCAGGTTGGTGATACATAACATCTTTATTTGTTGAGCGTTTCTAATCAGTTGTGACGTTATTCTATTGGAAACATAATAAAAATAAATATAAATGGCCACAGAAGCTACACATTTTCATGAAACAATGTTTATTGCAGCACTAAAATTCATTGATATATGAATGTCTAAAGAATTTCCATAATAAGAGATCCAACATGCTGAGATCATTTTATTTTCCCTTTTAACTCACCAATTTAAATAAAAAAAAGCACAAGGTGTCACAGGCATAAAGGGAACTACATTGACAAAAAAAACAAACTTATTGGGTATCAACACTTCTAACATTGCAAAAAAATGCCTCTGACATTTCAACATCAGAGTTTTATGGCCATTTGCATACTTGCTTTCACCTTTGTAGATGCTGTCGTCACTTTAATTTATCCTTGGTACTAGGACTAGAAATGGACCCAGCTGGGGTTGTAGAAATCACGCATACAATTAGCAGCTGGCAGCCAGGGAAGCAATTGCATATAGCTCTCGGGTGGGCTATGTGGATCACATCAACGGCCTGCGTCTAGAATGGAGAGTGACATCCACATGAGGAAAATATACCCTTGCAGTAGAAGCTAACCAGTCACAAGGTTTCATCTGAATGAGAAACTTACAGGAGTCAGTTCTCGACTTTTCCCATGCACCTGCAAAACCACCTTGCGATCCCAGAAATCATGTCAAATTTTGTCAAACATACGTCTGAGTTTGTGAGTACATCAAAGTTTAGTGATTTTGATGCCTCTATGTCAATTTAATGTTTAAATTCTCAAACACTAGAGCTGAGAAGATGATTCAGTAATTAAAGGGCTTGTTGTGTGAGCACACCGATCTGGATGAGCACCCAAGTCAAAGCTAGACACAACCACCTGTGTCTATCACTCCAGTGCTGGAGAGAGAAACTGGAGCTGGCGAGCTTGCTAACCAGACAGCCTAAGGGAGCCTTAAATTCTGTGCAAAAGGCAGTTTATTGTTTTGCTAATTCAATCCCTGGTCCTTAGACAGTTTTAGCCTCCATATAATCTAATCTTCAAGATACAAACTAGACCTAGAAAGCTTCAGTCTCAGCTTCTGAGACTCACTCTGACTAGCTCTTTCTGAACTCCAGAGCTATACTAAATTCAACTCACTCTTCTGATTGGCTGATTCAACTCACTCATTGGCTCAAACTCTTCTCCAAGCTGCAGGTTCAAACCAACCTAGCCAGCGGACTGTGCCTGAACTCTCCTGACTCTGGCTGACTCTGGCAACTTCTCTTGTGGGGTTTGAGACCCCTGACTAGTGTGAGACCCTTGACACTAGGCCCAAGTTACAGGCAGAAGCCTAACAACAATTTCTGTAAGAAATACTTTTCTTAGACAAATAAGGCAGCTAGACGGCCTTGGGGCTGGAGAATGGGCTTCCCCCTCCTGCAGGTGGCCCATAATCTTGGTCCCATAGCCTTGGGCTGAGGAGTTCCCTCCTCCCAGTTGCCTGCGACCTTGCTATATGCCAGCACCAACCAATTTAGAGGTTAATTGGCCCTAACCTATCAAAGTGGGAAAACAATTTCGAGACCAATCAACTTGTACCAACTTGGTCTGTGCTTAACTATGCAGCCCCTAGCAACCATTTCAACTGTTGTAAATAAAAAGGCTTGCTTTCTGTCGCTCGGGGCCACTTCTATCCTGCGCGTTAGAATGGTCCCAGTATACTGGAATAAAATCCTCTTGCGTTTGCATCGATATCCCATCTGTGAGTCTCTGTGGGGTTGCGTGTCCCGGTTTAGATCTCAGAGGTCCAACACTCTGACTGAACTGCTCTGCTCATCTTCAAACTGACTCTTCCTGACTAATACTGACTTCTGCTGAACTGCCTCTATGTCTCTGCCTCAGACTGCCTTTGTGTCTCTCTGAACTCCCTGTCTATGAACTGAGAGCCTACTTTTATATTCTGAGGGTTGGGCATGTCCTCACTGAGATTCAATTTCAGATTTCACTCTGCCTGCTCTTCACTCTGATTCAATCTCAGAGTTAGGATTAAACACATGGGCTCATTCTGTAAACATTAACTGAGTTGTGACCTACTTTTGAAATGACTGCTTCCTTTTAGAACCATAGTGTTGGGATTAAAGGTGTGTGCTATCTTGCCTTAAACACAGAATTCCCTTTCACCTGGCATTAGCACAGACAGAGAATAGGATTAGTCTAACATTTTTTCTGTATTCCATCTGGATCACACAGGCCCCTGAATGTGATTCCTTCATACGGGCCCTTGAATTTGATCCCTTCTGAGGTATCACACAGACTTTTCAAGGTAATCCTTTCCCAGAGCATCCATGTTGCTGGATGGATCAAGTGATTAAATATCCCTCCACAGCTTAATCAAAATTACAAGTCTCAGATTATCTGAAATTACACTATCTCTACTAATAATTAATATTAACATTAATTATTTTCATTATTATTTAATATTGTTATTATGGGAGTGCCATTGGTGGAGTCACCTGGTGATGACCATTGGTCTACATGTGCATGTACCTGCTCACACACACACATGCACATACATGAATACATATGCTTACAAACACATACATACACACCAATATAATCATAACTAACCCTCACAAGACCTTGTTCTTTCTCCTCAATTCCTTCGTAAAAGGAAGAAATAAAAGAATATGGTGGGAAAAAGAAAGTAGAAAAAGGTAGTTTGCCTCAGCTGTTCTAAAATCAGTCACGAAGCAAACAGAGCCAGCAGTGACCACAGCCTGTGTGATTTAATGCATGGTCCTGATGTATAACATCCCCATATTAGTGTCCTCATTTTTGTATTGATATTAGTATTTCCATTCCCACTAAAATGTCTATTATACATTAATATACATACATCAATATATAATAAGTATACATGTGAAATTAAAAATGTAATATTTTAATCTATTTGAGGAAGAAAGAAGAATATAAAAGAGAAATCCAGAAGGGCCAGGCATACAACAAAGTGCATTGATTCAGTAAGTAAAGGATTTGGCATACAAAGCATAAGGACTGGGGTTTAGCTCCCGGAACCCAAGTGAAGAAAACACAATAAATAATCTCACCTATACAACAGTAAATCAGGATAATCTCCAGAAGTGCACTCCCAGTTAGACTGATATATAAAGCAACACAAGAGATCCTGCCTCAAAGTGGAAGGTGTGTACCAATACCCACGATTGACCTTTGACCTCAGACAAAGACAGAAAGAGACAGAGACAGAGAGAGACGAATGTATGGACATCACCTCCAATCATAATCCAACTAACTGAGATTATCCTGGGTAACAGTGGTTGCTTTCCAAGGCTCTCTAATATTTGTCCCATTTTTTCCCCTTTGTCCTCAACTTAATCTATGGGCAGGAACCACCTAAATGATGATTTAATTCCATAACTGATAAGAAAGTGTCAGAAGACCATGAAAAATATTTGGTAGATATTATCAAGAGGATGTTATATATGTCACTTCATGTAATTTTCACAGTGAATTTTCAAGATAACTGTCCCTGTCCATGTCCAAGTCACAGATGACAAAGTTCTATGAATCGCCTCTTGGAGCACAAGTTGTAAGGAATAGCTCTGTGCTTAGGAGGCATTTTAATGTTGCTATTATTCTGTTTTGTTTTGATTTTCTTTTTTTAGGTTCATAATATTTTTATTAAGTATTTAAGTATCTCATAGACTGTCTCCCAATCACATCTACTTTGTATTCCTCCAAACTCCACCCTTCCGCCCCTGTGACCCCCAAAAAGTAAAAAAAAAGAAAAAATAAAGCAAGACCATTTTGTGTTGCCATATCCCCACTGGAGCATGTTCAGACTCTCAGTGAGCAGACCCTTAAGAAAAAACTGACTCTTATCCCATCCCCACTGCAGGGCATCAACTGTAAAGAGTTACACTTCAGCATCCTTATCACGATCTCTTCTCTTCTTTCTTTCTTTTCTTTTTTTGGGGGGGTGGTTGTTTGACTCAGAAGCCCTCAGTGTCTCTTATTCTCAGCCATGAAACTGCAGTCATTGATAGCAATGCTGTAGAAGCTCTCTTGCCCATAGCTGATGGCAGCAGAATGGATCTAGTACATCAGCATGGTTTTCAGTGGCAGCAGGGATCACAGACATTAACCAGGACTCCAGGAGAAGCCTGGATTACAGATATATACCTGGTTTTCAGCAGGAACATGGTTTAGGAATATCAACATGGTTTCCAGAGGAAGCATGAATCATGGACATCAACATGGTCTCTGGAGTTGACGAGATCACAGGCAACAACATGGTTTCCAAACTCAGCACTGGTCAAGGAAGTCAACATGGCATCCAGTGTAGCATGGACCATGGTCCTCAACATGGTCCCCAGCAGCAGCAGGGGTCATAAACATCAACATGGTTTCTGACTGTGGCACGGATCATGGATATCAGCATGGCTTCTTCCAGCTGTAATGCTGACGTCAACACGGATTCCAGAGGCAACGAGGACCATGGACTTGGACGTGGTTTCCAGTGTTAGTAAGGTTCTCTTTCCAGGAGACTCAACAGAAAAAACAAAACAGTCTTCAGCTGGGATGATTTCTTGTTGCTCTGTGTCTGGTCAATTATGCAGTTTGGCAGCATGTTCCGGGGCAGGACCTGTTCAAGCTCCAGACTGCTGCATGTTACCTTGCCCTCAGCACCTTCTGCCCTGCTTACCTGACAGTATGCTAGCAGCCCACAGTCTCCCTTACTCCATTAGGGCCAGGGTGAGGTCTAAGTGGCAGCAGCAGCCGCAGGAAAAGCAGCACTGGCCAAGTAGGCGGTGAATGGGTAAGATGTGTCTGGTCGTGGCCAAAGGACCTGTCCCTTGTCTGTCTTCAGTACACTCCCGGGCCTGCCACATCCTCCAGTTGCATTCCTCTCAGCAGCATTTGCTGTTAGGCAACCAGATTGTGGCCCTATACTCCCGGCAGCCAGTGCTAGTATTCACCCCACTCAAGGACACAGTGCTCCTTTGACCACCTTCTTGCTTGTAGCACCATTGCAGTGACTGCATCTCCAGTTCAGTGTCTGTGCCCCTGCGATAGGCTGAGGCAAGCCAGGAAGTGGCCCCAGCTTCCCAACGGCATTCCCTCTTCTGTCTTCACCAAGACTCTAACTTCTCTGCAGTGCTCCCTGCTCTATGCTGCCATCTTTCCTCTTTCTACTCACAGCCATTCGATTTTCCAGATCTGTTGCCTTTCCAACGACCTTTCATTCTGAAAGTTTTCCTTGCCAGATTCAAGGACAGAATAGTTTCTCAGGTCCGTGAACTCATGAGGAGCTGGAGCCATGTAAGACTCTGCTTACCACCCCACCACTGTCTTGAGTTGGTTTGTTTTGATTTTCAACTTTAAAACCTGTGTCTTTTTGACAAGTCAGTAGAAGAGGAACTATTTGAAATATGAGAGGAGGAAATTGGACAAGAAAAGGTAATAGAAGCCATGTATGCAACATAAGTGCACTATTAGTATTACGTACTCGTATGGAAGTGTCTTAATGCTACCCATTATTCTTATGACCAGTATACACTGAGGAAAGAGAAACGAGAAAAAATGAAGTCTGTGTCTTCTTGGTGCATTTCTCTCTCTCTCCTGAAGATTGTACAGCAATTGTATCAAATTAACAAGCTCCACCTGGCCTGGATAATACAGACACTTAGTGTGCTCTTTCCCGGTGGAGTGCACACATTTACACAGGGGAACTGTCCTAACTAATGAAGGATTTCTAAAGTAAAGTATCTGGGATAAGCACTTTTCTGGCAGAATAGCTCTGAGGCTAAATGCCTTGTTGGCTTGATTTCACGGTTCATGGTTCTCAGATGGTCAAACTTATTTAGTCCAGGCAAACAAATAAGAGTGGGTGACCCAGTATGCTTCACCATTCTTACTGGAAGGCTTTGAGACAGTTACTGTCATGTGTTAGAACTATGCTTCCTGGAAGAATTTTGCTCAATTCTTAATAGATGCATTTATCATGTTCTAATCCTGTTTGTGTATCCTTTAAATGCTATTGCTTGCAAACTCTACAACAAGAAAACCTAATAGTTATCTATAAATTTATTGTCTCTTTTCTTTCCTACACTATCTTTCTTGGGAAGAACCTGGGTGAGTTTCTGGCATAACTGATACTTGCAATTGAAATGCTCTAGTCACTTGACAGAAAATAATACATTAACCTAACGCTGTAAGTTAACATTTCTCATCTACAAATACCAACCCCAGCTACACATATGCTTTATGTTATAAGAATACTGTGACTAAATTTCTTGAGATTGGATAGCTCTCTGTTATCTAGTAGCTTTCTGCACTAGATTAACTCATTAATTTCTCTTGTTTAGGATGTATTTGTATAAGTAAGGTGCAAATATAGAACCTTACATCTTCCTTACAATTAAATGAGGAATGCATATTGAATATATAAAACAGTAGTTGACACATTGACTTAATTATATGTGACATGCCTTTGTAATTCACTCAACAATTTGAAATGTGATGCTATTATGTTGTAACACATATGGAAGGAAAGGATTCATGATCCTGTTTTTTTTAATATATGAAAAATTAGGATCTGTGCTATACAAGTAGAAAAGCCCACATATTTAATATTTCCCTCTATTCTTGTATGGAAAAACAAATAGTGTCCACCATTTGCTAATGCAGGGGATTGTGGAAAGGGGGAGCTTGCGCAACTGCAGTAGCATGACTTTTGACATGCTTTCTGAGAACCAAAGAGGATAAAGTCCATGAAAGGTCAGAGAAGAAAACAAACTTTTGAAAATGCTCAAAGGCAATTAGAAATGGTGGGTCATAGTAACGAGTGTGAAAGTCTAGAACATTTTAAAAACAAAAGTAATGAAGGCAAAAATTGTGGATTATTACAGATGTAAGGAATAACGTGACCAAGCATACATCTTCGCTTTCCACCAGAATAACAATGCACTGTAATGATAATTATAAAGGTTTTAATTACCAAACTGACTTTTAAAGGTGATCATCAGTTCTTCAGCTATATTGAGACATGACCAACAGGAATCATGGAATAACTCCTTTTCCTAGTGAGGATAAGTTCACACACAGGACCTCGGAAAACCCGGAAGCTAGTCCAGGTAAACGTATGGTAAAGTTCAAGAACAAGTTCATCTACACACAAGAAAATCTTTAACTGTGCTTCTATCACCCACAATCCACCAGCCACAAATTCCAGAGCCACTGTCATGGCTGCTACTTCAAAACAGTCGGACATGAAAGCTGAGGACATGAAGATTTTTAACTTCCATCTACATTTTAAAGTGAGAATAGATAAGAAAAATGAAACAAATCAGGAACACAAGGCCAGGTGGCTGTTGGGAGAGGTCCCCATTCCAAGACAAACTACAAGTTTACCCTAAGTCCCAAATATGTTTTCCCAGATGGACTCCACAGATTAATATATTCTGTTATGTCATCTGAATGTTTGCAGTTAGAAATTAATTTGAGATATTACACAACTCCTCCTAAAATGGGAAATGCCTCTGGGAATGTAAAGAAACTTGCTTCCTAAACATTTAACAGAGATGAACCGTGTTTTTAAAGATTGGCGTTGTATCAAAGCACAGTAGAGGAAAATAACTGGGAAGTAAGAAAAATTCCAAGAGGCAAGTCAGACCCCAATGTGGGTTACCACGGGGATAAAAACATCTCTAATAGATACCTAGGGACCTAAAGGAACAGAAACAGAAGGAAAATAGGTGTCATGACTTAATTGTGTCTTAAATTTAATTTTTAGTACAAACATTGCTGTTCTAAGACAGTATTCCCAAAAAATCGCAGCTTAACAAAGACTCCAGTGCCAGGTACTGTAAATCTTCTTTACAGTTGTTGGTCAGGAGACTCCAGGAAAGACTTAGTAAGAGTAAAGACTGGAGGAAACACCGAGTAAATGGATGGTGACACGGGCACAGCCATGCCAACGAGCAAGGACGTAGACCATTAGGGAATTTGCAAAGCCTTCTCACATGGACCAGGCTTGTAATTGACAAACCTTCCTCTGCTCCGCATGTGAATGTCCGAAGGGTCCAGATACAAAATACATCAAATGTGCGTGAAATTCCAGTAATACAATCCACTCTGTAATTACTGAAAGCAGATTGATAGTTTGGTTGAGACAAATAAAAAAAAAAAAAACATAGGAATGTAAAGAAACTTTGAGAAATGATGAAATGTATCCATATCCTGAATGGCTTGGTTATTATACATACGAGCAGGTACATGTGCAAAACTCATCAATCTTTAATATGGACAGCCAGTGTTCACAGACTACATCTCACTCAGGTTAATATAAAAGAGTAATTGGTAATATCGTTCACCAGAGTACCCTAAGCATGCTTTTCCACATGCTTTTCTTTCAGCAAGAATTTATAAAATCCTGTTAATCTTCCAAAATAACAAACAACAATATTTATGACTAGAACGAGTAAATGCAGTCCTCTCTACTTGTCTGGTGTGTGACCAGTTATCGCTCTCTCTTTTGTCTTGTCTTGTTTTTCATTTATACTCCCAGCTTCCCTCTTGTACCCATTCCTTCTGCTCCTTCCTCACATTCTGATTTCAGAACTATTCATTGCACATTGGATTGTGTATCAGTTACTTTTCTGTTGCTGCGATTAATCACTATGACCAAAAGTGATTTATGGAAAAAGATGTTTGGCTCACAGTACTAGAGAGAGAAGTTTCCATCATGACAGAGACTCATGACAACAAATGGCAGGCATGGCAGTAGAAGCTGGGAGATCAGAGCTTATTTACTACAAGCTGAAGAACAGAGAGCAAACTGGAAGTATTGCAAGGCTTTGAACTCTCAGATCCCACTCTCAGTGACATACTTCTTCCCGCAAGGCCTCATCATTTCCCAAACCGTGCTACCAAAGGAGGACCAACTGTTCAGATGCCTCAGCCTATGGGCAACATTTTTTATTTCAACTAACACAGATGGTTAAGGATAATTACCAACATGACAAGACCTAGAATCACTGAAGAGACAAAACTGTGTGCTTATCCATAACAGATGGTCTAGATCAGATTAAATGAGGTGGGAAGACCCACCAGGGTACGCAGGACCCTTCCAGTACAGACTGAGTAAAACTGAGAAAGGGAGCTAAGCACATGTGTTCATTCCTGTCGGCAGATACAATGTGGCCAGCTGACTTTTCACTCTTGCCACTGTGCCTTTCCCACCATGATGGAAAGCATCCCCTCAAACTGAAAACCAGAATAAACTCCGATTCCTAAGAATGTTTTATCAGATATTTTGTCAGAGGAAGAAAAGCAATTAATGTAACTTGTGAGTTCCTTAAATAACTCCAATCATTGCAATGTATAAATGCTTAGGCTTTAATAGGAAATACTTCCTGAAAATGAATAAAGACATACTGTCCCAGAGATGAGAAAATGCTTTCTCCATCTGTAAGTGTGTACACATATTTGCATCCGTACACATGTGTGTAAGATTTTAGAGAACTCAGATTGCACTGCAGCAAACTTTTAGGTTTGCTTTCTCTTTCCGCAGGAGCAGAATTACTATTTTGTCTGCTTTGGCCTTGCTCTCAGCTGAAATCCTGCAAATTAACCAACAGTTATTGCAGTTCAATCTCCAGCCTGCCATGCAACTAGGAGTAGCCATATGGTACAAGTCTGAGAGACACAAGCAGAGCCAGTGAGGCAGAGCTTATGGGGAAACTTTCCTAAGAGCCTGATGCAGTGTGGTAATGGGTTTTATCCTCCTCTGTTCTTCCGGTACTTCCTTTTCTAGCCATAAAATGATGACGGCGGCAGAAAAGTCATCATGAAAAGCACCAGATTATTAACCAAAAAGAAAAGTGTAAGGAGCCCATGCAATAGTTACTTTTCTACTCCTGTGATGAAATACCAAAAGCAAGTTGGAGAGAAAAGGGTTTATGTGGCTTCATCTCCCAAGGAAGGTAGGGCAGTAACTCGAGGAAGGAAGGACCCTGGAGGCAGCAGCTGATCCGAGGCTTTGGAGGAAGTGTTGCTTACTGGCTTGCTCTTCATGGCTTGTTCAGGCTGCTTTCTTATAGAACCCAGAACCACCAGACCAGAGTTGACCCCACCCAAAATGGGCTGGGCCCTCTCACAATAATAATTAAGAAAATGGTCTACAGGTTTGCCTGCAGCCCAATCTTAAGGAGCCATTTTCTCAATTGAGGTTCCCTCCTCTACAGATGACTTGTGTCAAATTGACATGAAGGCAGACAGCACAAGCCCCACAAAGATAAGGAACAGAAAGTTCTGTAGCAGGATTAATTGATGCCTGAGCTAACAGCCAGTCCGGTATTAGCTGCTTCTGTAATGCTTTTTCTTCAGGTTTTTACTAGGAAACCCTGGTTGACATGGAACTCACCAGGCCAACAGCAAACTCACAGAGATCCAGCTGTCTCTGCCTTTCTCATGCTGGAACAAAAGGCAGGCACTGCTATGACTGTTGCCAAATAAAAGAGACTTCCCCATAAGAATTAAAATTTTAAATTTCTTGTTTGAGAATTTCATAAAACCTTACAACATATTTTGAGGAATTTGTCTCTCACTACCTCCAGCTCCTCCCAGACTCATTACTTCTCCTTCCTAACCACCTATATCCTTTGTTTATGGCTCAATGATACAGCATGCCCTCCACAAGACTCCCCCTTTTTCAGATAAAAGAATGAAAACACCCTAGTCAGGAAGGCAGGAAGGCTAAAGGCAGATCTCCACTCATTGCCTTATCCCAGCCTCATCACCAGCAGGTACTCCCTAGGGTACCTCAGATCACTCCTGCCCTGGAAGCAGGTAGGCTAACTGCAGATCCTCACCTCTGCCTCCATTTCTTAAAGTCCAATCACCCAGTTTCATCTCCAGATCTATAGAAGACCACCTGCTGGGCTTCTCCTTGCTCTTTGCCCCCATTCCCATGGAACTAAGCAGATCCTGGTGGAATATGCCACTTTTCTGCCTCCTGTGGACACCCTTATTTTGCTCCCTATCCCATCCCCATCCCTAAGTTTCAGCTTCCAATTACCTAGAAACACATTTTACCTGGAACTTCCAATAACCTTATCCATCAGGATTCCAGAAGAATTTCTTACCAGGCAACAAAGAGCCACCATACTCTCCTAAGAACCAGAGAGGACAACGAAAACCAAGGAGGAACAGCAACAACAAAAACTACCCAATAAAGGCAAGACCAGATATCAGCACTTAGAATTACTATCTTCCCAAACCTAGATTCCTCTAGTGTAAAAATACAATCAATAATGGCCAGGACAATGTGTACCCACTAGAGCCTAACAGCTCTACGACAGCAGGCCCTGAGTATTGTGACATACCAGAAACACTAGAAAAAAGACCTTAAAATAGACTTTATGAACATGGTGGAGGTCCTTAAATAGAAAATGAATAAATTCCTTTAGAAAATCTATGAAAACAAAAGGAAATGAATAAAACAGTTAAAGATGTGAAAGTGGAAATGGAATCAATAAAGAAAACCAAAATAGAGGGAAATCTAGAATAAAAAATTTAGGAAATCTAACATAATCCATGCTTTGCTCAACCATCATCAGAGCAGCTTCTTCCTGTAGCATGTGGAAACAAATACAGAGCCCACAGCCAGACATTATGTAGAGAGTGAGATACCACAGCCAGACATGTAGAGAATGAGATACAGCAGAACATTCAACCATAAATGAGATGTATCCATCAAATCCCCCCCTCAGGATTCTAGGATCCCCATAAAGAGGGGAGGTAGACAGAGTGTAAGAATCAGAGAAGAAGGAGACCAAGAAAACAAGGCCCTCTCAATCAACAAGATCGAGTCAGTATGAATTCACAGAGACTGAGGCAGCATGCACAAGACCTGTATGATCCTGCACCAGATGGAGTCCTAGAGCTGAAAGAAGTGGACAATGTCCCATCCCTAAGCCAGAATCAACCCCCAATTGATAGCCACTTGCAAATGAAAATATAGTTTCCTCCAACTGAGTCTCACCGAGGAAAGAAACTACTCTTAAGAGTAGGCTACATGCCCAGCAATAGATGGCGAACAGAAAACTTACTCAATGGCACCTTTGGAGGCTTCTTATCTGACAGTGTTGTGTCCAGACCTTTCCTTTAAGATGTATATATTTACACATTATTCTTACTTTATTTAGTTTATATATTTTCTTCTCTTTTTAGTCTACAGGTTCTTTGTATACATACTATGACATCCAATTTAGAGCCATAATGGGATTCCTGAGTGTGTGAACATGTGGGTCTCTATTTCTTGTGCCTCCTCTTGGGCTCTTTTCCTTCTGTTTGTTTGTTCTGTTGATTCCAGTGAGTTAGGTTTTGTTTTATCTTGCTATATTTTATTTTTAATCTGTAGAATCCTGTTCTTTTCTAATGAGAGATAGGAATAGGGTAGATGGGAGGGGCAGTGGGGAAGAACTGGGAAAAGTAGAGGGAGGTGGGAAGGAACTGAGAAGAGAAGAGAAGCCTGTTTTGTTTTGTTTTCTAATGAGAGACAGAAAGGGATGGGAAGTAGGGAGGAACTGGGAGGAGTATAGGAGTATACAATCATGATATATTACATGATAAAAAAGTCAATTTTCAAAAAAAAAATGTATTAAGTCCAGGATAGTTTGTAGCCATAGATTCACAAGATGTAGACATTGATTCAGGGCAGAGGATTGTTTATTCTTTCGTCTAATTCAATCACCAGTCCTTAGTCCTGGAGCTCTGGTTCATGTTAGCCTCAGTACAATCTAGTCTTAAGCCTAGAACTGGGAAGCTTCTGACTACTAGAACTGGAAGATTTCTGCCTCCATACACTCTAGAACATTTAAGCCTCTATATAATCTAATCGACCTCATAGACTTCTTGCTGACTGAGGCACTCTGACTAGAAACTTCTGGACTCTGATTTTTCTGGTTAAACTCACTCTTGTTCTGACTCAAATTTTTTCCCAATATGACTGGTTCAAACTGATCTTCTGAGCCAGCTGACTGTTTCTGACTGAACTCTCTGACTCTGATAGATTCTGGCTGATTCTCTGCCTCAGACAGAACTTCTCTGCTCAGTTTCAAACTGACTTACTCTTCGAATCCAATACTGACTTCTCTGCCTAGGTGCCTCTGTGTCTCTGTGTGTCTCCCAGCCTGCCTGCTTCTATAACTCACTGGTCCATACTGCCTTAGTCAGTCTCTCGGCCTTATCCTTAGTCAGACTGCTTCATTGTCTCTGTGTCTTGTCCTCTGTCTGCCTGATTCAGACAGCTCACCTCATACTGCCTGCTGTAACTGACTGCTCTGAGCTGAAAGCCCACCTTTCTATACTGAGAGTTGAATGTGTCTTCACTCTGACTCACTCTCCTAATTCTTCCTCTGATTAGTCACTTTGACTGTACTCACCTCAGATGTCACTTCTTGTGTGACATTGACTCTTTATGAGCTCTGCTTTCTGTGTGCTTCCACATTCTATTTCTGTCTTAGGGACTAAAGGTATAGAGCACCACTGCCTTCTGAATACTGGGATTAAAGGTGTGTACCAATGTTCTTAACATTCTTTCTTTATTCCATCTGGACCATTCAGGCCTCTGGATGTGATTTTGTCACAGAGACCCCTGGAATATAGACCCTTCCTAGTTTTCACATGGGCCTATTCCTCTACAATGGTTCAGTGTCTTCCTTCATTAAGATCTTGTTGTAACTTAACTAGTAATAACTTTAATCCAAATGCCCAACATAAACCTTTTGACCTCCTTTAGATGATGCAAAATACTTAAACTTTGTCTATGTTAAGGAAGTATATAAATAGGAATATATTTGTAATAAAGTTCCAAAGATTTAAAAATGGAATGCAATAAAAATGTAAAGTCGCCTCTGCTTCTGATTTTCCCATTTGCTCTAGGGAACAAAAAGAAATGCTATAAACAGTGCCAGGACCATAAAACCTAACTTAATTTTTTGTACACTTCAATTGCTTGTGATGACTGAACTCTGGGTAGAAACCTGTGGAGTATTGCTTTCATAGTCATGTAAATAATTCTTCTCCCAGCATTCACTATGTGTACATGCCAGATTCACATATTATTACCCGCAAACAAGGTCATATCTAATGTACTTAACTGCTAACATGTTCATCCTATTTTAATATGCTTCCCATAAATATCAGTCTTCTTTACAGCACTCTTACCTGTTAATATGCACCAGTACTCTCTGTCACCTTTCTTCGCATCTGTGTTCATAAATAGATAGAGCCTACAGGGTGTAATAAGAACAGGGAGAAATAAGGAAGGATTTCAAATGTCACTGCTCTGATGAGCTTGCAAAGCTATGCTTGTTTCCTCTCTGTAGATATGCTTTTTTTTGAAGTGAAAATCATATTCAAGCAAAAAATAATTGAATTATTACTAAAATCATGACATTTTATTCAGAAGGCTAAATCCTAGCCTTTAAAGGCACCAAACCCTGGTTGTATTTTCTTTCTTTCTTTTTTTTAATCCGTGCAAAACAAATAAAAGCATTCTGTATCTTTTCTGTGAACTGGTGCTTGTTCAAACTGTTCATACTTCTGGCCCTATATCATTAACCATGACACTCACTTTCTTTAGTGTATTGTGCAGTGATGCCACCATCTAAGTGAATACTAAATGTACATTACAGGGACTCAAAAACCTAGTTAAGATGTAGATAAGAAAATTTTATCAAAGCTTGGAAATGTTAGGAACTTATGTTTTTATTCCATTTAATATTACTTACAAAAGGATGAGTATTTTATATAGTTTGTCATTTATAGCTAGGTTTTCAAAGGCAAATAGTCACAAAGGCCCTGACACTCTAAATGCCTACAATCTAGTAAACTTTCACAATTTTCATATAGGAATCACTATGGATAAATTATACTAGATAGCCTGTTTCATGTGATTATAAAAATATTAATTTCTATATTTTATACATTAAAAACTGAAGATGTAAAGAATCACAGAATAATCTTACAATGATGCCTTATTTACTCATTATTTAGTTCTGCTAATTATAAGCATTCTTCATTCATTGACTCATAACATCCCTTGAATTATTTTAAACTAAAATCCCATAGCATACCACTACTATACTGCTGAACAGACAGTATTAAACTGTCCTAATGACTTGTTGTCATACCCATAGACAGCTGTGTTTCTCATTTCACAATTGAGAAACTTCTGCCTGCACTAGATGGTGATTGACACAGTGATCCACAGCTTACCAAGGTACAGAGCGCTCAGCCCTAAAGGGAACGTAAATACAACAACACCCACCTCTAAGACACAGGAATCATTGCAGAGTAAGGGTGGAGGAGAGATGTAAGAGCCAGAGGCTGGTAATGAGTATAGGAAATATTATCTTCTGGATGCAGCTGGGCAGCTGCTCATATGAATTCACAGCCATTGTGAAAGCATGAACAAAACCCATGCAAGCCCAAGTGAGATCAAATACCATGAGAGAAAGAGGAATTAGGCATACAATCCTACCCCAAGACATGTGGCTATTAGCAACTGTTAGCTGATAGAAAAGAGACACTCTTTTCTGTAGGAATCTAGCCTGTGGTAAGGTAAATTGATAAAACTGTAGATCTTCAAAATATCTAGAAATATCTGGGTACCACAAAGTGGTCTTTAAGGAGAATTTTTATTTTAATGATACACTGTTGGGTGGGTAAGGATGAGAGGAAGAGTTGGATGAGAGGGGCAGTATGCTCAAAACATGTGTGTGAAACTCACAAAGAACATATACAAAAACTTATACATGCTAATCCATTTGTAAACAAACTTAACCTAGACCTCTGTGTTCACCAAACCTTACAAAAACATTACTGAAAAATCAAATACCCAGTGTTAAACTTCTCCATTAAGTATTAGACTTGTAAAGTAAGCATTTCAAAGTTAGGGTTTAAGTTGACAACTTGAAATGTATTATGTGCGTTAAGTCTTTATATGAACATATACATTCATATAAGTCATTTATTAGCTAGAATATGTTCATAAAACCATCAGTTGTTTACTTTCCCTCAAGTATATCTTACAGTTAGTGCAAAAGGAAAGCATGCTATTTCAGCCCTGAGGAGGCTGAATTAAGAGGAGTAAATATCCAAGGCTAGCCTGGGCTATCTGAATGAAACATTGACTCAAAAATTAAATAAAGTCAAAAGTGAAAAGAGAAGTACATCTCTTACTCTCAGTTCCCACATCCTCGCCTGTCTCCTAAAATACTCATTCTGCATCATTAATCAAATGCTTTTTTACCATAGTTCGTTCACCCTGACACTTATTATATGTAAAGGTTTGTTGAACTTTCTACTCTTAGTTGTTCTATACAACATGTTTTGTTTTCTTGTTGTTGATGTTTGAACAGGGAAGTTATTATGTTTGGGTAGAAAAAGATTGTATTATTATTAAGATCATTTATCTTTTTTAATCATATGAGCAAAATTCTATCCTATAAATATACTAAACTCAAAAAGTGATATTTTCAGGGGGGTAGGAATGTGTTTAGTTGTTGGTCCCATAGCACTCATGTTTTATGTCACTAAATTCCTTGTTATCCATTCATACTGTCCTCATTTTTTAATTAATAGGAATTAAGACTTGAGAAATACTTTCCCATTGAAGTTCTTCAACTCTTTCTCTTTTTTATAAAAACAACAGAAGTAAGAAAAGTGAAAAGAATGAGAAAAAATAGTTTGTTCACAGAAAATATGATTTTATTATGTGAAAAACAAACTCTCTTATGTAGTTAAGACCCAGTCTTCAGACTTAAGGTGCTTCTGAACCCCCATCTAAATGATGGTGCATCTTCTCTGTAACACCTGGTTATAGGCAGAAGAGGGCAAAGGAGGTTAAGTGGCTTCCTTCACAAAAGTTCAAACATCTTAATTAATTTTGCACAAGGTCAAATATCTGAAATTGTGCAAATATATTATGTAAAACAAAAGCATGCCATAGGAAAATAATAATTGCTGCATTATTAATAACAAACACAGTAATAGTGTGTAGCTGTTAACTCATACAACAGTAAATACACCAATGTCACTAGAATGTGCAAGCTTCTAAAAATATAAAAGAAAAAAATGGCAAGATATAAAAGTTATACAAGATATACACTGCTTTTACAGTGTATAAGGAAATACAAGTGTGATTCAACCCCTTGAGAAATTGTTCAGTATGACTAACTTCAACTAAAGGCACAGTATAACAAAAGTTTCCATTTCTCACCTACAGATCAGAAAATATCAAAACTCTTGACATCATATCATGCTGACAAAGTTGGTTAAACAGATATTCTTGTATCTTATCGTTACTGATGTGAAATAGTAAAATATGTAATAAGAAACTTGATGAAGAATCATTTGACAAAGCTGTGCACATCTCTATTATTTCCTGTAATAATTGCACTTCTAATACTGAAGCAAAGTGTATACTAGTAAGGTATATAAGAAGATAGACATACGAATCATCGTATAACAAATACGAAACAGTAGATTAATTAAATAAATTATAGTTTGTCATTATACTGGGGTAATAGACAATTCTAAAAATTAAATAAGAAATATCCTTACTATAATTAAATGGCTTATAAGACAACTTTATATTAAGAAGGAGTAGTTATTTAAGTTGGCATCTAAAGGAGGATAAAATGTATACATGAATCTGACTGTAATTAAAGATCAACTGTGTTTGTAGAGGAACTGAAGGAGATTACATAAATACATGCTCATATGTGAAATTTTCAAAAAATATAAAGTAAAAACCAGAAAATACATGAAATGCAGTAATAGAAACAAAGTTATATTTTTCTTAATTTGTTTTTATTTAAAGTTAGAATTTTTGTATTATGTAATGTAACTTAATGCCATAATCATAAAAAAGCAAAATTATTACATGTTACTTTAAAACAGAACTCCCATATATCCCAAGTGGTCTATGCTCTAAGCTAAAAAATGAAGAGTGTGCCTACAGCATTTTTCTTATCTTTATGTACTGCTGAATTGTGTATTTTAGAAGGAAAATAAAATTAAAATTTTTCACTAATTCTTTAAGTCTAAGGTTTTATACAGTAAGTATGGGGATATGAATTGGTAAAGGAAAACAAAGCTGTAGTATTATGGTGCAGTGAAATTATGAGTGTATGAGTATAACAGAATGTCACTAGGAGCCATTTTATCACTTTTTTTTAGACCAGTAGTGTTTGATTTACCCTGGGTCTCTGGACTATTTAGTCTCTCATTCTTGGTCACCCAAGCAGTGTCAGTATGTTTTCCATCTCACGGTTTGGGACTTAAGTCAAATCAGACATTGGTGGCAACTCCGACAGGCTTTGTGCCACCATTGGACTAGCAAATATTGCAGGCAGGACAGCATTGTAGACCAAAGGTTTGTGGCTGGGTTGGTGTTTACATGTTTCTCTTTTAGTAGCCTGCAGAGTACCTTCCCATATCAAAGACAATAAAATGTGCTTATTCAGCCATCTTCAGAGAAGCTTCATCCTGCAGTGAATGGGACCAAATATGGAAACCCACAGCCAGACATTACACACACACAGAGATTGGAACACACAGCTCTAAAATGGGATGTCTTTATCAAATCCCTCCCCTCAGAGCTCAGGGAACCCCCACCCCGCCCCGAAGATGGAAGACACTAAAAGAATAAAGCTCTCTAAAATCAACTGAGCAAAGCTCATATGAACTTATAAAGGCTGAGGGATGACACATGTCTGCAGCAGGTCCTCTGTGTGTGTGTATATATATATAATATATATACACATATACACATATATATATATTATAGCTTTCAGTCTTTTATTTCTATGGGACTCCTGAGTGTGTGAACAAGGAATGGATGGGTTTCTGATTCTTGTGCCTTCTCTTGTATCTCTATCTCTTCCAGTGTTTTGCCTTGTCTAACTTTGATTTGATAGTTTTTGTTTTATCTTATTATATTTTATTATGTTATGTTTGTTGTTATCTTTTAGAAGCCTGTTCTTCTCTAATGAGAGATAGAAAGCAAGCGTATCAGGATGGGAGGGAGAAACTCAGAGGAATAGAGGGAAGAAAACTGTACTCAGGATATATTGTATGAGAAAGAAATTTATTTTCAATAAATGGAAAAATAAGAGTAAAAAGAAATTATTAATGTAAGTTTATCAATGCTGGTCTTTACAAAACAGTATTTCTCAGATCTGAAGAGTCTAGAAACAATGAGCAGCTAGCAGTGAACATGGTCTTCAGCACACAGGTAGTGATTTCCAATCATCTTAAATGCTATTCCCTGCTCGAAACAACTGGTTATTTAGATAGCAAGACTGATTCACAGTCTAAGACAAGAAATGGGAAAAATTTCCCTAAAGGAATTTATCATGGTAGACAGCAAAAGCTCACACTGACTACAAGAACCTGACAAGTGGACCAGCCAGAAAGCAGCAAAAAAGGCTCCCATCACACAAGGACAGAGGAAACTGACCATCGTTTAAGATAAAATCTACAATGAATTGAAAACTAAGTGTATTTAAATATGTGAACCCATGAGAGCCATTGGAGGATTGGCCATGATTGACAGATGCTATTTTTAAAACTGGTCAATAATAGAGAATGTATATAAAGGTTTTATCTCTTCCTTGACGGTAACCACATATTGATGAAATTCAGTGAATTTCCTCTTATCAAAGTATTCTACTCATTAAAGTAAAAATTTCGCAACCACAAAGGAAATTGTGGATCTATGCAACGATCTTAATGAATATTAAAGTTATAAAAAACGTTATAAATAGGCATCATGTGCCTTCAAAATAATTCTATTACACACACACATATGAAATCTGAATAAGATTAAGTTCTAGTACAACACATACATACACACACACACACACGCACACACACGCACACACACACACACACACACACACTCTTAAATGTATACACGTGTGCAATATAAATAGTTCTTATAAGGCTCTTTAGTGTATGGATTTTCATAAAACTTTTCTTACCCATGGCACACTGTGGTTTCTACTTTAAGCCAGAATCTTCTTATACATACTGAGACAATGAGAAATGGCTAAAAATAAGGGCGCACATGCTATTGGTTGTGAGAGGAAGAACAGAACATATGTTTACTGGAAGCTTTTAAAGACAAGAACCAGTTCTCATCAAACACTCTTGAAGATTTAGATGGCAATTGTCCTCAAAGACATATTTATTAATGACATAAACTATGATTTGTAGTATTATTGGAGAGTGGAAAACTTTTAAGGGTGTAGCCTAACGGGAAAACATTAGGTCATTGGGCAAGCCACTGAAGGAGTTAGTGTGGTCCTGTCCCCATCTCCCCTCTCTTTGCTTTCTGTTTGCTCTTCGATATATGTTCCCACTACAATGCTGTATCTCCCACAGGCCCCGATCAGTGGAACCAAGTGTCCAAGGACAGTAACCTCAAAGGCAATGAACCAAAGAAATGAGCTTGTCATATGCTTCAGGTGTCTCTTCATAGCAACATGATGACTGTGTCAGCATGACCTCTGTCCTTATATATATATGTCAGTAGACTGTGAATCAGAAATCCATTCAGTGAAGATGCCAAGTAGAGAATATTCTATATACTCTCAATAAACAAAGCTTAAAGATTTTTCACACAGAATCATATAATCAGAGGCAATTCAAGTGCATACATTCTAATATGGGCTTTACAATACATAATGTATTGTATGTAGATGTCCCTCACTAAAGTGGAATTCATTGTACTTTAAAGTCAGATGTTTATGTATGCAAATATGCTTCTATCTCCCTTAATAAAGGATTCATTTGATATGATAAAAGGATTTTATATTCAATGAGAAGCATATTTCAGGGGTCTATAGAGAAGGGCTCAGAGGTTAAGAGTGTTTGCTGCTTCCAGAAAACTCAAGTTTGGTTCCCAGCACCCATACCAGGTGGTTCACTCCAGCTTGTAACAACAGTCTCAGGGAATCTGACATCCTCTAATGGCATCCAAGGAGTCAACATACACGTGGCACACATTCAGATAGACAAAACATGCTTATTCACAAAAATAATAAATAAAAAATAAAGACTACTATCTCAAAACCTAGCTTAAAAAAAACTAATTAGTGAGAGAGTAGAACACTTGTGAAATAGAAAAAGAGGGGACATAATGAAGAATGAAATTTTATGCAGAGATGGGGATAAGCATGCAGCATGGGGGAGAGGAGAGGTCATAGAAGAGATGACCCAAAAGGTTTATGAAACAGCCTTATGGAAACCCACTAGTTTCTAAGGCAACTTCAAAATCCTTCTTAAAGGAAAGAGAGAGGGTGTGTGTTGGGGAGGGGGGAATCAAACAGAATCATCACGCAATAACTCTCCCAGATGACACAGATTATTAGAGAAAATAACCCCTAATAATTTGTTGATATTTTATTATGATTTCAGTATAAACAAGTGGAAAGGGAAATTAGAAACATTTTTCTATCAAGTTTTTTTTATATACTTTTTTGTCTCAATTAAGAGAGAATCAGAGAGCATGGTAATAAACAGCGAAAGGGAGAGAGGGAAGGAGGATGGGAGGAATGAAAGGAAATGCAGCCTTAGCGAACACACTGGTCATTAGTACTTTAATTTCTCCTTGAGTAATTTTTTTCATAGAGAGAAAACGAAGTCTTATTTGATTGGGTATGTCCAACCAAGAGATGAAAATTCCCTAACACTTCGAAGTAAATAAGCTTCTGGAAGGGATTTTAGGTTTCATGACTGTTTCTGCTTCTTTTTATTCATGTGTAATTTGAAAGTAAAAACCGTTAGTTTCTTGTTTTTTGAGATTTTAATACTTAAAGTAGTGTGTGTGTGCGTGTGTGTGTGTGTGTGTGTGTGTGTGTGTGTACTGCATATGTGTATGTGCACATGCATTGATCTTTCTTGAAGTGTCTTTCTCCATTGGACTTATGATTGGTAAAAAGGAAAACTGAGTGGATTCACACAAGTTTCTCACATAGGAATATTTGAGATTTTTATTCTGGTAGGCTTGCATACATATTCAAAATAAGTTTCCATCCCCTTAGTCCCCTTTCTACACTAGAAATGTCTGAGTATTGTAGTTTAGTTCTAAAACTATCTTCAGCATCACCTGGGCTGCAGGATATTGATTGTGTCTTTGGAGTATTAATTACCTTACCACTGTGCAATGGTACAAAGCCAGAATAAGGTAATGATTATATCACCAGAGGATAACGTTTGGGTATAGTTAGTCAAGTGAAGAATAGATAATCAGTTAGTATATTTAACAAATGAATGAAGTTGATCTATTAATTAAAAGAGACAAAATAAGCAATCTTCATTACTAAACTTAACCATACATTTACTTTACATTCAAACATAAACCTTGCCCTATTTAGTTTTAGCTATCTGGTCTCAACACTAACACATTCTACACTGGCAAATCTGGAGTTACTGTGTCATCTTTGAGCCTTGATAAGCATGTTTTATAAAACAAGAACAAGAAAATCAAGAATCAATAGAGCATATCTACTGTTAGTACAATCAATAACACAGTAACAACCAGTTGGTAGGTTAGACAAGTAAATCAATTTTACGAATTTGCTGACAAAATATCTTCAGACCTCTTGCTTTCTGGTGTGATGATGGACCATATTGTGATGGATTCATTCTATATTCATAGCAGGAAAATTCTACAAAAAAGAAATTAGATTGGCAATTTTAAATTACTTAAATTATCTTAACTCTGCTAAGTTAGGAGTTAATTATATGAAGCTGTACTTGATGCATCTTTATTGCATTTGTAATCAAAGAAATAATTTAGGATGCATTTCCATGTAATATTCATTCAATAGCTATGCTCATTGGAATATGTTTTAAAAAAAAATAGAGTCCATTGAAGCTTCTGGGAAGTCTTAGGCACCTAGTGTTAGATCAGAGCCAACCCTCTCAGTTGAATGAAGGTTTCTAGGGTTTAGCTTTTGGATCCTGCCAGAGAATACGGTGCCGTTCTGCCACCTAGTGGTTGCTTCCTCACACGTGACGTGGCACATTTCAAGTGCCATCTACATCTGCAAAGAAAATGATGAAGCTGGGAATGGTCAGTAGGTGCTTAGCAAATAACTATCAGCTGAACAGTGACATCACTCATGTTTTAATTGTATTAACTGTAAATGCACCTATATTTAACATGCAATACGTTGGTTGCCTTTGCAATCTGGTCCATTTCTGCTCCACTGTCCAACACATCCATCACTTTCACCCTTAAACAACTTTCTATAATTCTAATGCGGCCTACTCTGAGAGACTCTTCTCTGGATGCATAGTTCTCTCATTCAGTGGATTGCAATAAGCATGCTTACTTTGTCTTCACGATTACATCCATATGAATACTGCACAGACTCTGAATCAATGTGCCCCTCTTGGTACTTTGTCCTAAGAGTCCTTGAATAACCCTACTCTACCTTGTAAAAATGGAGGTCCTAGATGGCAAGAAATTTACATTACATTACATCTTGGATCGCTTCAGCACTTAACACTGTGCCTTTGCCCCATAATTATATGATGTGCCTGTTGAGGTATGTGACCCTTTAAAGGGAGAATTTAATTGCTAATTGAGCAAAATCACTGTCCTATCAAAATCAGACAGAAATTATTGAAAGTCACTGTTTTCAAAGCTTGGTCTCAAATGTTTACAAAACCAAAGTTTCCTGTATTTTCACATGATTTGTGGGTGCCTGTGTTAGACATATGACAAATTTTTATCTTTGGTAATTCAGGGAATGGAATCTTTAATAGTGACAGAAAAAAAATTTAAAGTTTTGCTTTAAAGGAAAATAAAATTGTGTCACTTCACACATCATCACGTCTGAATGGTTATGAAGAAATTTTAAGCTAAAATATGTATATCTTCTTTGGAAAACTACATCTCCTTGAACATTCTTCAAGTTGTTAAAAAAACATTCAATATAAGGTACACTCAAAAATTGGTATTAACAAAAGTAATTACATAAAGACACATTTTACTTAAATTAGCTCTTCCTAGCCTATCTTCAGGCTACACCTGCTTGCTGCATTGACCAAAATAAACAGGAATTTAATTTGATATTATGTAACTGAATAGTTATAGAAGATCCAGCTTTGATTTTTTTCTTTCATTGTCTCTGACAAAACAGCTAATCCCGATTTAGAATTTATTGTCACGAAGTGCGTTTAAAAAGAAAGATTTGTGTGCTGGATGTGAAATTCACAAAACTACTGATTATAAGAGAAAATCAACTTTATGTGTAGATAAACATTGAAAATGAGGAAGTGTGCACACCAAAGGCTCACATGGCCATGATAAATACCTAGGAAACCACTTCTTAGCAAGTAATTGAGTATAACATCATCAAAATAGTATGTGAGCATCCACTGCCCAATTTTTCATATCTTAGATGTATATTTTTTAGATAACTTTGATAAACTTAAAATTAAAAAAAAAACACTTTGCTATGATGGTTTTGTTTACTAAATTTTAAAGTAATAGATAGCAAAAATATAATTATTATAAAGAACTCTGTTTATCACAACTTACATGTGGTATCTTAACATTGATTTTTACTAGTTTTTAAGAATATGTAAAACCAAAAACAGTGTTATCATTGTTTGGAAGGGAATGGATTGATATAAATGCCACATTTTCTAGGCGAATTCAAATCAAATGACGCACTATTTTCCTAAGATCTATTTACTGCATTCTTCTTCATAACATGGAGTTACTTCTTGTCTAATTTATTCTGAATTTTCAAACCTCGAAAAAAAACTGTAAGCCAGGTCTGTAAATAGAACACGACATTAACTCTGAGGGGAAACTTGTCAGTTACTATGCGTGAGAGCCTGTGAAAAACAGCTGCCTGACCCCAGCTGAGACCTGCAGAAGCAGTGTCTACAAGGCAAGGCCTGGAATCTGTATCTGTCAATAGCTTTCCACGTAGTTCGTACAGACCTCTTTATGCACCAAGGAATAAACTGACATCTAGTTCTCAAAGGAAGACTATTCTCAGCCGTTCCTCAAAACAAGGGTGTGAGCTTTACCTGTGAACTATTAGAAATGTTGTCAACTCCAGGTGGTGTAAGGGTGATTGTGTCTTCTTTTTAATATTATGGAGATTTACTGGGAGTGGATGTTAAGATACTTTACGTAATAACGGCATGTGATAGACAAGAAACTTAATTATTTTTTATCCTTTCTGTTTCTTTTTTTTTGCAGACTTTCTGAATCAGAAATTCTTGAGAGATCCCAGCATTCTTCATTTCTCAAGCCAGGCAGGAGATGCTGAGTCATAGAGACAGCAGTTTGAGACGTGCAGGTAAGAAATGGTAGCTGACAAGTGAGATTCTATCAAATGTTCACTACTTCTGAGGAAATATAAGGAAGATCCCAGACTTTTTGTTGAGTGGAATATGAGTAATTCCATGATATCTTTCTTGTGATTTGCTTTGAGATTTTAAGCAAGGTGTTTACTTGTTCATTCCACTTACAACATTGTTTGTTTACTTCAGATAATCATTACAAATCTGATATACAATGGATACTGAATTGTAGCTCCCCAATGAATAGGTTTCGGGATCTTTCATGAAATTTAGAGCTCCACACTTAGGGGAAAAAATCATAGAGCTATAGTGCCTGCCACAGATAACAGTTTTGTTTTGTTTTTTTTTTCTTTTCTTAAGCAAATAAACTTTGCTTGGAAAATAAATCAAAATGTCTTCACATGAATCACAGGAGTGTTTGCTATTTACAAAGCTTCTCTGTATAGCAGCATACCATAACATAAATACAGGAAAGGGCTTTGTGGTAGACAGTCTTCTGATGAATATTTAAGATTATTATATAAAGTCATACACAACATACACAACAAATGCCAGTCTCCTGATCTTTATGTTAGATTCCACTGAAAGAATACTGAATTCTATCTACCGATCTATCTATACCTATAGATATAATCTACCTACCTAGCATTATCTCTATAGAACATACTATGACCATAGTATAACTGTATATAAGTGCATGTTACTATGATCATTTATTTTATATGCATATATATATACACTATCCATATATAATATGGATACTAGACATACACACACATATAGATGTTTATATATATGTATGCAATATATATGGAAGGAGAAAGAGATAGACATTTCTTAGTAAGGAAAAAGTACTGAATAACTTTTCTATTCTATTAATTTTCACTGCAAGAAGAGCTCTTAAGACATAGCACGTGGAGTGCTCAACCATGATCATAAAATAGGAAAACAAATTGATCTTCACTGAGGACATTGATTTATGTACATATACAAACAAAATAAAATTGAAATGAACACAGTATAGTATACGGGCAATATCCAGGGTTAATTGTTTTCTGGCTCCAAAAAGCTTGAATTCACTATTCCTTGGGCTGTAAAACAAATTAGTGCTACCAGAATCTCAAGATCTCATGTTTTTAAATACCCTATCAACATTTGAAATGAGCCATTTATTTTTCTAGACATCTGATTTCAGCTAAACTATTGATCACTATGAATATTTTGTGTGTAATAAGTACAAATTGCTCCACAACATTCTGAATGCCAGATATCTCATATTTCTTTATTATTTTCAATCAAATTAAAATCATGTCCTAGCTGCCAATAATTATAGTTGACAAAGCCAATATCAATTCAATTTCCATCTACATTCTGAAGTGTATACGAGTCATAGAAATTAAGGATTCTATTCACTCTCCTTGCCTTCAGGCTGACTGTTAGAGTCACTAGTCTTAGCCTAGTTCTGAAGAAAATGGTTCTAGTCAAGACATGGGACCATCTCAAAGATCCCTGAATACAGTTTCTCAAAGACCTGCTAGCCCATGCCATAGGGACTAACTCACTTTGGGTATCTCATTGATTAGAAGACTCTATAATAGTGAAAACTGGGGCTAAGGAGATGGCTCAGCAGGTAAGAGCTCTGGCTATGTAAGTTTGAGACCCTGGTACATAAGTGTAAAAGCCGGTGCAACATGGGTGCATGTGTTTATAGCCCCAGCATTAAGGGTGAGAGATAAGCAGATTCCAGGACCTCACTAACAAGCTAGCTCAAAATAGAGATATTTAGTCAAAATAGAGCTATTCTGGTTTAGAGATCCACAGAAGTAAGGAGTCTATTGGAAGTGCTCAAAGTCCTCATTTGGACTTCTTGTGAAGTGGCATGCACAACCACACACTCATGTGCATGTGTTGATACATGTGAGTGCATACACAGCACACACACACACACACACACACACACACACACAAAATCTTACAACCTGCCATCATTATTGTCTCAAGTTGCTAAATTCAGAGACTAATTTAGGGTTTTAACCATGATGAGTTTCTGTACATCTCCCTCTTGCTTAGCATGCAGCCAATTTGAATAACATAGTTATACTTTACACCTTTTTTAAATAAACAATTATTTAAATAAGGCACCCAGGGATGTACCGGGATTTCTTCTCTCTTATATAACATGAAAAGCTTTTTTCTCCCTCTTTCAGCTTCAAATACTGGGTCTGACAACAGAGCTCCTTGGTTCAGAGCACTCATTCTTCCAAAGGACTCAAGTTCTGTTCCCATGGTCCACATCAGGGGGCTCATAACCACCTGTAAACTCCAGCCCCAGGGGACATGATACCCTTTTACACCCTCCAAGAGCACTGCATTCATGTGTGCATACATATAATTAAAAGATAATCTTTAAAACTTTTTCAAAAACCATTTACTTTTCTAAGAGCACACACAATTTTAAGTATGTCCCTGTGGCCTTTCTGGTGCATCTATAGCAAATATTGTTAGTCGATCAGATAAACACTTTAATATACCAATATCATGCATATGTCATTTAATCTCTCAAAAACACTGGAAAGGCCTTGAAGTATGAATATACCTAAGAAAGGTATTTGGATTATTCTGACACCGTTCAACTACTACAACTTGCCATAGAGAAGCAATCAGGAAGACAAAGTGGAATTAGAAGTGGCATGTTTATCCTTAAAAGGTAACACTTTTTGTGAATATAGTCCAAAAATATACCCACCATGCCCACATCATGTAGTCTCATTTATTAATATAGCTACATCATGTTGCCAGCACTAAAGATGGTGTTGAAGACAGAGGTTCTTGCTGGTCAAAAAAATAATGAAATTACATGGGCAGTAAGATGACATCTGTCCTTCTAAGCTGATTGGATGTGGGGAATGAGGAGGACAGAGAGTGAATCAGGAACAATCGAAGTGCTTTAACTGTGCATATGTGGTCATGTGGCAGGAAGGGGCAGGGCTACTGAATTCAGTTGTGCAAATGAAGCAGCAAGGTTCTTTGGAATCATAACTCACAGGATTCCCAGTGGGAATGTATTTAGGTCTGGATCTCAGGAGAGATGTTGATCATTAAAGCTTTGGCTTAAATAAAGATTTCCGGCTTCCAGCATCTGAAATTTTAAATCACACTTTTATTTAATTATATCAATCACCTAACAGTTAAGAACTTCTCCTTGCTTGCTTTCTCTTTACCCCAGAGTTTATATGTTTGAGCCTTACTTTCCTAGGAGAACTCTTTCTTCAGGTCAAGTGTATGTTTCAGGAGCGAAGGGAGAGATTGATCATAAAAATTAATGTGAAGTAATTTCTACACTTTAAATAAATTTTAAAAATAGGATCTTTTGATTTGAAATTTAAAATGTCAGTTTATGGTCTTAATTATAATCTTAAGGATCCAGAGAAGACCAGATCTGGTACGGCTAGTAGGGAAAAGGCTGAAGGTCATCCCACTCCATCGAAGGTAACTTGATAGTAAGTCACACTTCCTTCAATCTTCCTTCCAGGTTCCCTCCAGGAATAAAATCACCAAGTGTCCTATCTACTCAAAGTACACTAACTGAATCCCACTCCTGCAAATTCTTCTCCTACTCTGCTGCCCATTTTGAATGCTCTAGTTTGGACTTTTATATGAATAAGAAGCACTGTATGTTCCTGATTAATGTCCAGAGTCATTCTTCTTTTAGATCTTGGCCTTCTTCAAAGTTTCCACATTTCAGCCTCCATGCTACTGATTACCTTGGAAATCTTAAGAGGCGTCATTTGTCTTTTGTAAGAAAATGTTTTCTTCATTGTAAAACAACAGTAATGCTGTCAATGCCACAGGGCTGTGAAAAGTTCTACTTTTGGTGGATATGAAATAAGATTCCTTGCATAATGCAAAGCACATAAAAAAAACTCAAACATGTTTTTCCCCTTGTCTCTTTTGTAACTTTTGGTTGTGATTATGACCAGGATTTAGAAATAAGGAGTTAAAGAATCAAGGTTGGGACATAGCCACTGGGGGCCCGGTGCCAGTTCACTGTGACTCAAGTGTGCTCTTATCCAATGGCTTTGTTGCTTCCTGTACATTCACCAAAATGTTCTATGTTCCAGTTTGAGGCTTGTACAGATTACTTCTTGCACTTGGCTGTTGATATACAATGCTACAATTGGTTGCGTTTCTCTGACAGCTCAGATGTACTCTCTTCAATGGCTTAAATCCTGGTTAGCTTTAACTATCAACCTGACATGTCCTTTATCTGAATGGGGAAGGCCTCAGTTGAGGAATCTTCTATACCAGATTGCCTGAGGGCATAGCTGTGGGGATTGTCTTGTTTTTTAACCGATGGCGGAGGTCCCACCACACCGTGAGTCGTGCCATGCCAGGAGATACGCCCGAATTGTATAAGAAAGTTACCTGAGTTTAAGCTAGTAGGTAAGCCAGAGCAAGCAGCATTCTCCATGACTCTTGCTGTACCTCTTTGGCTGCGGACTGAGTTCCTTGGTCAGACGATAAAGCAGTCTTGCCTTCCAGCTCTTGCTTTAACTTGCATCAGTGGTGAAATGTGATTCAGAAATTTTAAGTGGGAGAAGTGATGTCACAGCAATTGAAATGGAAATAAAAAATATCTTTCCAGGATTTAACTCATTGTCCACACAGTGGCCTAGGATGATCCATACCTCTTATGTATCTGACTTCAGTGTTCACTCCTCTCCTCACATATAGCATATAGCTCTTGAATCTTCACATAGTTGTTTTTTGTTTTTTTGGTTTTTTTTTTGGTACATACAAATTTATCCCTCATTAGTATTTAGATACCTCCTGTTTCCTTCAGAGTTTTTCTCTACTCCTATAAATCCTTTTTATTATTGATACTGATGTAAACTCATGGTCCGTTTTTCTTCAGGTCACCGTCTGGGGCTGCCTTGTCTGTAAAAGTATCCTTTTGGTTTCCAGCATTTCTTTTCACACTCACCACTAGTTGGCATAATGCAAGTCTGGTTAATTATTTATTCGCCATCTATTTAAAGACAGAGTGTGAGATGCATGAGAGCTAGGAATGTATTTGTTTCCCTATTTGTCTTATTACCTGGAAAAAAAATCTGCATTCAGTAATGCTTACTGTTTTTTCAGGTAAATGAAAGGTAATTTATTCAATGATGTATTGACTACTACCAATGAGGATTTGACTAAAAAATATCTACAGTTTTTTCCCACTTTTATTTTCTATTGGTGATGATCCTTGCCTTTTTCACAGTGAAGCTTAAGGTACAGTGAACCATCAAAGGGAAGAAGACGTCTGTTTCCCAAGATGTCAGCACCTTTGTCACCTTAAGGCTGTGGAATACATGGGCCACTGAACAAAAGAGGGTCCAGTCCCATTTACTTAGCAAAAACCTTAGCTTTGAGTGGGGCTTATTTCTCAGTGGACACAGAAAAGGAACCATTCTGAGAAGCCTGATTCAGTGAGATACCTGAGATTCTTTCAGCATAAATGACAAGAAATAGGACTGGAAATGCCCAAAGAAGAGAGATATAGAGAATGCACTAGTGAGTTTTCATGAAGCACGTTCTACAGAGGGTGCTTTGGATTGTTTTTAGTGAAGGAAACTAAAAGTAAATCGAATCCAATCCGAACCTCTGAGGGCCACATGCAGCAGCTTATTAACCGTGTAAGTATTCCTGGGAAATCTTTGAACTATTTTACATGGACATGAACTAATCTTCCATTAGCTTCTGAGATGTAAAACTGACCAAATAAAAACAAATATTCCACTGAGGTATAATTCCTTGTTCAGGTTGTACTGATTTGGTATTTTATAGTGCCCCGATACTCTTTATGGCCTTGGGCAATATTTGCGGCAGATAGGTCTATTTATGCATAATAGGACATGACTGAAAATTAATTATCCATACAATAGAAACTTTTTAATAAGTTAAAATAAATAAGATATTTCTTATTAAAATATATACTCAAGGGAAGCTGTTTTAATATTTAGCCTGCTCTAGAACGTTTTAATAACTAGAAGTGTGTAGTCACAAAGAAACTCTTGGCAAAAAGTATGTGCTTATCATGCTCGGGCGCCAGAAAATCTCAGACCTAACCATGGAGGTCAGATTGTCCCATTATTTTCTGCAAGTTCATGCTCTCGATGAATCAATCCATTAGAAGAACAGACCACAAATGTCCTTCGAAAAACAAAAAGCTGGCAGGAATCCCTGAAACAGCACTATCCCAGAACTGAAATTATTGATTGAAATTCTCTCTCTCTCTCTCTTTCTCTGTGTGTGTGTGTGCGTGCGCGCGTGTGAAGTATCCCTTTAGCAGAAAGAAAATCATAATATACCCAGTCTTAAAAGTGGGCATGAAAAATCCCTCAGTTCCATTAATTCTACTCAATAATAATATGATTGCTAATTGTGCTTTATTTTTCTTCATCCATTGGGAGAAAACTAAAGATACAAATTCTAACCTCTCTTTAGGACACAGAGGAATGGACAAGTATGAAATCTTTAAAAACGTAATCAAAATGCAGAAAATTGTGGTGCACGAATGTCAAGTGTTTTTGAAAGTTAGGCGTAGGAAGATCTCATTTATTGAGGAAAATTCACAAAAGGAGACTTTTGCTGAGACACACCCTGAAGATTATCCTCCATTTGAGGATAGATTCATAAAAAGACAGAAACCATCTCCCAATAACTTGGAAGGAACCAAGCCCTGGATTTACCTAGGGATCAAAGAATGAGAATAACCCATGTGACAGGCAGATGTCATGACAACCCTCAACATTCTCCTCTCTAATATTTATGCCACCATGTGTGATTTCTCATGTATCATTTCCTAGGATAGTACTGGTAACTTTATTCCAGTGAATAGAATAAAGCAAAATGAAGGCTTTATTGCTATCTTTCTACATTCTTTCTTTTGCCTTCTTAGTTGCAAAACTTTGATTATAGCAGCCACCATTTTGGGTAGTTCATGTGCCAGGAAACTGTGGACATGGACTCCAGGCAACAGCAAGTAACAAACTTAGGCTCTTTGTACAAGAACCCAAGAAAACTGAATTCTGCCAAGAGCAATTGTGAATGAACTTGGAAACAAATCTTCCAGAAACTGAGCAAAAATATGGGGAAAACCACAGCAACTTGCTGAGATCCTGGGAAGCAGACAACTTCATTAAGTCTTATTCATGCCTTTTGGCCTAAGAAAATGCAATATATTTGATTAAGACTAATAAATACCATGTCAGTTATTGATAACTCTTACAGTCCAGAAGGCTATATGTGGTAATTGTTTACATGATATTTTGTTATTTTCAGAGGACTTTCACATGCATTGTTATTTGATTTGCTCACCATCTTGAAAGGTAGAAGTGCAGGTGAAACTCTTATCCTGTAGACCAGAAATTGGTGAGATTTTATGGTTTACACTGAGTTTACAACTACCGACTGCATTGTCTTCAGTTCTACATCCTTTTCATTACAACATCCACAGAATAGAAAGCAGAAAGTTTGAAAGGCTTAATATATCCAAGGATTAATAGCCCTTTAAATGTGGACGAACAGAAAAGACAAGTGACCGAGCATAAGGGAATGTGTTTGCTATTTATCTTTACTTTGTTAACTCCCAGAATCTGAATGTTTTATAAATAAATCTTCTACTGAATTTTATAGCTTTGTTTTGGTGCCTTTTTACTTCTCCCTAAGTATGTCACCAAAATGTCAAAGTACGTTGACATTTCAGCTGTTTTAGATGGTCTTTGATTTAAAAAGAGAAGAAGAAAAGGTCTGATGTGCAAACAGGTTTTTCATTTGGCATATAGCATATATACACACCACTAACTCATGGTTCATCTACGAAGTATTATTAACAATTGCTGCACAACCTTCTCAGCATGAATACTTACTTATAACGCTGTTTTAAAACTGTGACTATGTATCTCCTTTCATGAATGAAGTATATAGAACAAAATCTTTCAAAATTGGTTAAGATGATGTGATGGTTTCTACTCAAATACTGTAATGTTCCCAATACTAGTAAATATTTCAGAGAAAAGTAGCATTTATAATTCCAAAAAATGCCTTAAGTATTCATGACTTTTAAATGTGGAATGTCTTTATTAATCTTTTTTTCTTAATCCTTAGAATCAGCTTGCCAAACATAAGTTTATTGCTATTGATGGTTTTATTTAATTGGCTCCTTTCATTTCTAATAATTGTCTTTCCTATGGGAAAAAGAAAACAAGAAAATGAGCAGCAAACTGTAATGATGGTGTTTAAAAATCACACTGAACAGGCTCTACATGGGAAATTAAATAAATATAGCTGGTGGTTTGAGTAGACAGTATACATGGATTTGAAACTACTGCTTAGTGGCTAAGAATAAGTGGACAAAGCTGATAGTTAATTCTTAAAACATTTGTACCTGATGCCATCTATCTTAATACGTTATTATATAGGTTACATAATTTAATAACTAGTTTCTGTTTGTTTGAGACAAGTCCTCCTGTAGTCATGTGTGACCTTAAACTCCTGATCTTTCTGCTTTCAATCCCGAGTGGTAGAAGTATAGGAATGCATCACCATGCCTAACTTTTAAGCTAATATTTTAATAGAAATTTATACTCCTGGCACATAGATTCCTAAGTATATATCTAGTCATCAAAAATTCAGTCCTCAGACTGATTCTAAACTCAGATCAGATCTTAAAAACAGCCGAGGTTTATTTTAGCATGGAGAAATGGCTCCATGGTTAAGAACACTTTCATAGCATGAGTTTGGTTGGTTCCCAGAACCAATTTCCAACTCTGGGAGATCTGACACCCTCTTCTGGCCTGTGTGGTCAAACGCATGAATATGCACACAGATAGACACAGACACACAAACACACACTATATAAATAAATAGTAAATCTTAAGAAATAAACAGCTGAGGCTTAGGCTCTGCTTTCAGTTCCTAACTCACCAATTTAAAACATAGATGAAAATAGCAGTCCATATTTTGCTGTTCTAGAGGTCAGAAGTCCAAATCATCTCAAGGAATTAGTATGAAGATCTCAGCGAGGCTATGTGCTTAGCGAGGGTACTGGGGGTAATCTGTTCCTTGCCTACTCTGACTTCCAACATTCCTTCACTGGTAGCTCCTTCTTGACTGCTTTCCAAGCCAGGAGAGGTTTGATCACTTGCCTCTCTCTGACGCCTCAATTCACACTTTCCATTAATTTACAAAGGGACCTTTGGGCATCCATTCAGACTTCCTGGTTACTACTATAGGTGCTCACCCTCCAAGAATCTGACTGATTGCTCTTAGAACAGATATGCATGAAAAAGTCCCTAGGTGATTCTCACATCTAACTTCATTTGAAAACTACTGATGTCATTATTCTCTTGCTGCACTGAGGCTTTTCCCTATGAAATTTTCAATGTTCAAAATAGGCACATGTGTACTTAATTCAGATCATTAGCTATTAAAGAGGGTAAGTTCACAAATAAAGAAATCAATTTGATTCTATTTCACTAGGCTTTCAAACAATTCAAGTAATATCTATTAAAATGTTCAGCTATTGCCCCTACTTCCTGTTGGAAAAAATATGGTCAGAGACTTTTCTGCCTTCTGGGTGGCAGACTGGAGACTAGACACCTATGTTCAAATCCTGCTACTTCTTTTCTTAGATGCTTACAGCTTAGCAAGTAAATTCGCAGAACATTATTAGCTCTTTCTACAGCTCATTACATTCATATTTAGTGTAAAGTAATACAATTAAATGATGTTTAAACAATTTATTTTAAATCCAATTTTGCATTAACTTCATTGAAATTGTATTTGTAACAGATAAAAGAAGGAAAGGGACTAAGAAAGGTTTACTGCCAAGTGCTAAAATGGCCTAATTTTTCACTGATTAATGCCCTGTTTTTCAAACATGGTAACACTTTTATAAACTCATTTTTTAATATAAATAGACAAAAGACTGAGTCTAAAACAAGCTCACTTGCACATTTCTAAAACACTAAAAATGAGAGTGACAAAAGTGAAAGTTATTTAAGACTTTCCATAGACAATTTTAAGAGAAACTGTTAAGATACTGGAAAGAAATTTTTGGACTTAGAGTCTTCAAATAATTTATTAGGAAAAAGTACAGAGATTATTGTCATGTGCCAATGATTAATACAAATGCCAAATAATGAAAATGAACAGCAAAATCAGTACACAAAATAACCAGAGTGCAGCTTTTATGAGAGCGTTCAAATGGAGAGGTCCTTTTGTTCGCATGCTGTTAAATGACTGATGAGGTCACCAGCTTTTAGAAAATGTTTAAATACTTTGCTCACGGCCCTCAGCCAGTAAAGGGCATAGTCCAGTTCTGTGCTTCCCAGTTTGTCTCCCCGGAAAGTATTAACCCTTCTCTCTAGCAACTATTAACCCTTGTCACAGGAGATTTTATTTATTTTTAGTGCCAAACATTTTTTATTTGGAAAACAAGGGGGGAAGAGATTCGTGTCAGTTATTTGGAGATGCTGAATTTGTACTATGTAGAGAGGCCAGTTAGACGCTCTTGACGTATGATCTTTAAAAATCAAACTTGAGAAAGCTACTGTTAAAAACCCACCATCACTGGAATATATATTCAAACATTCTGTGACAAAAGATTTTAAAGTCTGAGGGGAAAAAAAATGACCCAGCCTCTGTGTTGCATAAAAGGAGAACTGCAGTCTTTGAAATTTTTCATTCAATTTATCAGTATCAAAAATAAAGTATGCAGAGTCCTCCCCGTAACTAGAAATCTATTTGCAATTGATAGCTGTTGGGAGAGGGAAAATCAGTTTTCTTCAATGGCGTGACACTGGGTAGACCAGCCGTACTCAGGCAGGCCTCATGCTCGGAGTGGCTGACCAACACAAAACAGACTCCAAGTTTTTGCTGTGTTCGTTGTTGTTGTAATGGTTCTGTGTCTCTTGTCTTTCTGTGCATTTTCCTTATTTTGCTTTGTTTTCTTTGTAGGTTTGGGGTGAGTTTTTTTTTTTTCTTTCTTTCTATTTTCTTTCTTTTTAGAGAGAACAATTATGAGAAGTTAGGTCTGAGGGTGATGGAAATGATCTGGGAGGCTTTGGGGAGGAGGAAGAATATGATTCATATATCTTGTATGAAAAAATGGAAACAATTTTAAATGTAATAAAAATAGCAAGAAAGCATTTCTACCAGGAAATATATTTTTAAAGTCTTTACCTCAAAAGCAGAACTTTGTGTTTAAAACTTCAACTAACCATGAACACATTATGATACAGACAACACTGACCACTACAGCAGTCACCCTACCCTCAGTGTCATTCGCATTCCTGATTAACGCCTTTGGGTCCTTGATCCCACCTGCCTGTGCCCTGTGTTACCTCGTCCTGATGGAGACTTGCTTGTCTTTCCACTCTGCCTTAAGGGGCCGCTGCAGTATCCTGTTCATCGTGTTGCACTCAGAATGGTATTACCCCCACCTCTATGCCATTCTCACTCCCGTCAGACAGAAAAGGAGCAACGCTGTTGTTCTTATAATACTTACAAATTCAGCCTGAAAATATCAATCCTAGATTGCTGTGTAACTTTCGTGGCATGCAAATTGGCCTTGTAATGGTTCAACAACTACATATAATCAGGAGTGAGGGGATCCTAGTAGTTACATGCTGCCCCTGCATGTAGCATATATAACAGGCCCCTATTATCGTTTATCTAGTTTATTTTCTTATCATTATTCCTCTGCAGTATGGTCAGAACTTTTAGTTTGCTTTTGCTGGTTCCTTTCTTGCCTATACACTGTTACCAGAAACTCTTAAAGCCAAGACCAATTGTATAATTTCCCTGGAAAAAAAAAATCAAATCTTTCCCTCTGTCTCCCTCTCCCTCTCCCTCTCTCTCTCCCTCTCTCTCTCCCTCTCCCTCTCCCTTTCTCTCTCCCTCTCCCTCTCTCTCTCCCTCTCTCTCTCCCTCTCCCTCTCCCTTTCTCTCTCCCTCTCCCTCTCCCTCTCTCTCTCCCTCTCCCTCTCCCTCACCCCCTCCCTCTCTCTCATTAAAGTTGCAAGAACACCTGGAGATGCATCTCAGTTTTTTGAGCATTTGCCTAACTGCAGAAAGCTGGGGGATTAATCTCCAACACTGGCATAGGAGAAAGAAGCATGATAATCAGGAGTTCAAATCATCCTCAGCTATATAAGTAGTTTATGGTTAGCCTAAGGTACATGATACATGAAACCTTGTCTCAAAAAAAAAAAAATTAAAGGTCAAAATTACAATTAGGTCGGTGTTCAAAATAACAGCAATGATTCCAAAGTAAATTCCCCAGTTCTGATGCTGAGCAGTGCTGTCTGAGATGTCAGCAGCTGGTGGAGCAGGGGACAGAAATGGGGAAGGCTTTGTACTGTGTATTCCCTCTGACGGATGCTACAAGTTCTTCAAAACAGCAAAATTAAAAAACAAAAAGGAAAAAGTAGTAAACTGTGCTCTTCAGATTTACAAAGTATGAAGCACTGCTATATTTGCAATTTGTTGGATAAGACTGCGTTTATTAGGGCAGTTTGACCTTGACTTCATGTACCTCGGCTCCCCTTTTTGGTTTGTCAAAAACTCCTCCTAGACAGATGTCATAGCTCCCTTCTCCCTTTAGTAATGGCCAGGTTCCCTTCTAGCTAAGTATAACCTATCACACCCTTAAGCCTTGTCTTCTCATTGTTATTATTAGTAGTAATGATTTTCATTTCCTGACCCAAAAAGCTTGAATCTATGGCATAGAAGACAAAGTTTGTTTCTCATATTTTGAGTCTCCACAGATTCTACTAAGTATTTTGCTCAGTATTTATTGATGTGAATTAAAATGTTGCGTTTAGCCTTCCTTACTCAGGGCTGTGGTCCTGTGAGAGTGAATGTGGAAGTCACTTCTAATCAACCAATAAACCAGACGATTTAAAGACTCTAAGGAGCAAAATCATATCTGTCTTTATTTTACTGTAACCCTTCATGTCACAAGATACATTTTCTGTATATGTTCATTGTTCCAAACAATGGAAATGATGACGGTCAGGTACAGCTGGAGTGTGCTGGGTTAAAGACCCAGCCTACTGAGAACTGAGATGAGCACTTTGCTGGACACAGTATAGTCACTTCAAACTCACATTAAAAGATGACAAGCTACATGTCAAAAAATGTTCTTTCATTTCATTCTCCCATAAATTTGTTTTAGGTAAGAATACTTTTAATTTCTCTTTATTTCTCCAGTTCTACTTCCTACTTAACACTAGAAGATCTAGCAAATTCTGCTAGGGACAGTGGGCAATAGAGCCAGCCCATCACATAATTTGAGCGGTGAAATCATTCTGAGATGAATCTATGAGGCTTCACTGTTGAGTTCTAATCCAGAGGCTCAGGATCCCTAGCCAGATATGACAAGGCTTTACTTTCTCAGCACTCATCTCAATATAACAGGCAGTTCAGAATGAGTATGCGTGTCCATTTGCTTAATGTAGACCTCAGTGTCTGTTTTCCAACTCTGCTGAAATAACTTGTTTTAACCTATGATTGAAAATGGATTGCTCCCAGTCTTTATTTAAGGTGTTTAAGTTATTGATATTGGTGATGGATCCACACACTCAATCGCAGGTATCAGGGCTTCCTAAAGGAAGATGTTATATTCGATGTGAAAGATGCACCTTTTGTTTGTCCTGTATTTTGATAAATGTTTCCTCCAACTACAGATGGTGCCTGGTGTGTGCTGCTCATGAACAAGCCTTGTCATGAAATGGGACTGTGAAAATAACCATCTACACAGGGAATCACCAAGTTAATTTCATTCATTAAAATTATTTGTTAAATTTATTCATTAAAATTATTTCATTTAAAATCTAATGTCTGACTAGGGCTCAGGGAAATCTTTTCCATGTTCAGTTTTATCACGAGAACTGGAAAGACATTGGTGGCCTTTTGAAGGGTTTTGACAGCAGCAGCAGGAGATGGAACTGAATTGAGTGGAAACACTCTTTATTTTCTTATTTATACTTTCTCAAAGTGCTTAGATCAGGCTAGACTCCACACTAACTTACCCTATATGTATAAACAGTGGTTTTATTTTTAGGCTGTGCCTTGCCTTTGGAGACCCCACTTTACCAGTAGATTTTTTTCTCCATTTTCATGGAAAAGGATGACAGCAGCCCTGAGTCGATCCAGATTCTGAACTATCAGTCATGGCGCCACTCATCCAACATAGACAGATAAATCATTTGTTTCTGAAAGCAGTAAGAAGTCTACCCTATAAACTTAGAGTGAACTGTAACTATATGTGTACATGTGTGCTTTAAAATCACATCATAGAATTCAGACTCAAGAAGTTACCAGACAGGCCAGACCAAGGAAAGGAAATAACTTCCTAGAACCTGTTGAACATCAAACACCGAGATATCATGGCCCACACCAATCTGTCAACTGATACCTGGTGTGTGTGCCAAAAGCCAACACGCACGAGTCTCCCTGACTATGTCTGGAGCTTTACTTTGGCTCAGTGCCCCACAGTTACTACAGCCTATCTCTCTAAGTGGGCACCTGAGTTTTTAACTGAAACTGTAGTTTTCTGGTCTCAGATCCTGATTTTGTCTTTTATTTCATAGCTTATCTCCACAGGCTTGCTTTTAAACCCTGAGTCCAGCATCTCTAACAGCAGGTACCTCTTGGTACAGGTCTGGTTCACTGTCTTATCAAAATAAACTCTAACCTCCTGAGCCCTGTTACAGCCTTATTGTATCCTGTATTGATTGTATTAGTTGAGGTGGGGCGATCCTCTCACTGTGGGTAGCACCATTCCCTAGGAAGTAGATCCTGAACTTTATAGAAGTAGGAAAAAAAAGCTAACTGTAAGCAAGCAGGTATCTTATCCTATTGCTTCTTGACCACGGGTACAATATAATCAGCTGCCTCGAGCTCTTACCTGTTTGACTTCCCCACAATGATGGACTCTAGCCAGGCATTGTCCACCAAATTAAATCCTTTCTTCAATAAGTTGCCTTTAACAGGGTATGTTAGCACCACAACTGAGAAGACACTAAGAAATGATGGGGTTATAAACCCAAGTCAAAAGAGATATGCAATGTAACTAAAGAATATCTAAGTAGCTGTTGTCTTGGGTAGTTTCAGTGTGACAAAATCTTGAGTGAGCCACGGATTGGCCTATAAAAATTACTAAAAAGAATACTTAAATTCTTGAGCATTGAAAATGTCTCCAAACAGAGAGAATATTGAACTATATATTGCCCCTGGCAACTGTGTCCACTGAGAATGGAGAAGCAGAAAAATAAAGTTAGAATAAAGGAAACCTGGAGGAGGACCCATTTATGCACACATCATGCTGGGTATTCCTAAAATGCATTATCACTATTTGTAATGAAACATATTATTTATAAATAAAAGGCATTTTTGTCTTTATCTTTTTTATTTTTTGAAATTTTCTCACTAAAAAGAAGAGCATAATTCTTCCAAATTACTAAGGACTAAAGCAGGGTAAGAATAATGAACAAATCACTTCCATACACCTTCTCAATAATGATGTTACAATACAAGCTCATTCAAGTATTTTACAAGCATGATATCTTGGCAATGAGAAAGACAGAGGAGGAGAATTTCCATCCCATCTCCATCCCATTCCATCACTGAAAAGAGAATTTTATCATGGGCTCTTCAAAGATTTCATCTTATACTCATAGATGCTAACTTTTACTATCAGCACTTAAATAAGCAGCCAAATATCCATGCCTTTAGTATATATCAGCATATTTATAATTGTCTTCAGGAACTCAGAAAAGATATTTCTTGACTGTGGGTCAGTGTTCTAAATGGTTACAAGCTGGAATTTTTGCCAGGGGCTCTTCTCTATTCAGGAACCTTAAAGTTCATTTATTTGGTCAACAAGTGGGACAACAGAATGAAAATCCAAGTACCAGATTTTTATTTGGCAAAGCCTGGAAATGATGCCTGTCAATTCTCCTCAAATCCTATTGTCTTGAACTCAGTCTCCTTGGCTTATTCAGAATGGTAGTTAAGAACTTTAATCTAGAGTCTCAGGAAGCTGAGGAATCTGGCATAGGGGCAGTTAATGAGCCTTTGCTATACTCCACCCTGTAGATATACTTACTCAATAAATGGAATAATGAAGGGAAAGGAGTTAGACATATCCCAACATTAAAACTTAATGTTGTTTATGTGGTTGTATAATTTAATAATAATTAGTTCATCTTTATAACTGTACATATTGTTAATCCCACAACCACCTCCATGAATTTCAACAATTCCATCTCTCTTATTAAGATAGTGTTGGTGATAAACCAATTGTTATAGTAAAAATTTTGTTAGCAATATTCAGTAAAAAGTGTTGTTATGTTATTTCAGAGTGCTCTAGTAAGCTGAGAAATCACCACTCACCTGTGTTTGTAGTAAAACAGATATAAGTAAATCCAGGATAATGGAAAACTGTCAGAAACTTTATCTGGTAACCATTCTTTCATCCCTGCTTCAAAGTTCATGACTGTGCATAGCAAAAAGCTGACCTAGAAGAAGAACTAGTATCTCAGTAAAGTTGAATAAGTATTTCTGGTTTTTCAAAGAAAATATATATATGAAAAAGAATTGCTACCTTAGATCACAGGAGACAACTGTGTTCAGAGATTTAGAGAGATGTCCAGTAAGTATATCACTTTAGGAAGTGTAAAACAATGTCAGCAAAGACTTTTAATTAGAATGAATTAAAATTGAATTCTCATGATCTGAAAATACTTGTTTCTTCCATCAGTCTGGCTCAACGTAGTTTGAAAACGCCAGTGGGGTTGCATGCTTATACCATACCACTGCCCTTTCAGGTCCTGCTTCCAGGAGTCAGCCCGTAAAGTATTATGGTGCTCAGTGACCATCACAATTTGACTGGCAATTCTAGTAACCTACATTTTACACATGATGGTCAAAAATTTAACCTACAAATATTTAAAAGAGTGATGTCTGATTATAGAGAGACTAATTACAATTTTCTTGATAAATTATCCAGGATGAGAAGGTAAATCTTTTTAAATGTTTCTACTTGGTACTCATGTGCCTCCTGCTGATTTAAAGATTTTCCTTGCCCTATTTCTATTGTCCAGTGACTCTCTTCAAAGGGAGAGTGATAAACCAGAAAACTGAGAGTCAATACTGATCATAAGCTAACTGTTAACTGGACTCTACTACGGTCACTGGTTATATCCATTTGTGTTTGTCATTTATGATACATTGCTCTAAGATCTTGGAATATACCGTAAATAAAACAAAGAACTATGAAGCATACATAAGCCAGTAGTGAGGTGATATTAAGACAATAAATATATTCATGAAACATGTATAAATAATAAAATGTGATAAAGTGCTAGCCAAAATCTCCTAGGTTAGAGAAAAGTTTTATAATTTCTATAGGTTCAGAGACCTTTCACCCAACCATAACTAAACCTTTCTGTGTATTATTTCATTCTTGTTTTCCCTATAATAAATAAGTATGATTACTATATTATAAAGATTAATAACAGATTCTCAAGGAAGTAAAATCACTTACTCAAAAATATATAGCAATTTCCCAGAGAAGACTATTTCTTCCTCTCTCAGCATTCCTTAGTTGCCTGCAGTTATTTGTGTAGGGTTAAGGTTTCAGTGTTTCTCCGTCCATGTCAGTATGTCTATTATTGTCCTTGTACAGTTTAATAATTTTAAAAAAATGTACAGTGAATGTAGGTAGGTAATGAATCTAAGAACAAAATTCAGGTTAGATTAAGTCCAAAGCTCATTCTATGACCTGCTTCACAGGATCTTTTCCTACTTTGGTAATTTAATTTTAATTACCACATTAATACACCTAATTTATTTTATTGATAGGTATATTAACATTCTTTCTTGTATCTTCTGTTTAAATTCAGACTTTTAAGATATTTGAATCATAATATAAGTTAACTGTAACCCTAAGAAAATTATGCCATGTTGAACATATATAATATATTAAAGAATGTTGAAATCAACAGAATATATATTCTATAAGCAAGTCTTTAACAAGTTCAAAAATATAGGATGTGTACAATTACTTCTCATCTTTGAGTTATTCAGATATGTGCTGCTTTTTGTGACAATCAAGAGTCCAATGTATAATTTCATAGGTAATAAATAATAATCTTTCATATAAGGAGAGTGGGACTATCTCTTAGGGAGATAGGGAAACATGCTTTTGGGAAGTTTATGGTCCCAGATTTCACCCTCTTTTCCATTTCCTATTGTGGTACACTCTGCCCTTCTTTTATCCTGCCAACTGAAAAGTTGAAGTAATTAACTTGATGAAAATGAGCTGAGTTTCCCAGTGCTGTACATATCTGTGACAGCTGCCAGATGGTGAGCTCCCATTTCTGAATAGATGGTGGCTATAAAACATGAATGTGCGTGTTTATTTTTGTGTGAAAAAGATGTTTTGCTTTGTTCTGTTTGTCCTAGTTCAATATTTAAGTCCATAATAATACAGGAAGCTAAACTTGATATTCATATATAAAATACCTTGTCTTTTAAAATATTCTTGTCTATAAAATATTTTTGTCTATTTGACACTACCATTTAGTAACTGGTATTCTTTAAAAGACAATGTAATAGTTGAATAATCTGTGTTCCAATGGAATACTTCAGCCATTCACAAAATTATCATTTGTACTCTGCTTAGATGGACCAAAGAGAAAATCCAAGTAACTCAATGTGGCAAATGTACACAATAAATGTTCTTTTATCTTGAAAATGTCTTCAGGATGTCTGCTCCAAACAATTCTTGCCCAAGTCTTATCTCCCATCATGAGAAATTTAAATAAGTCCTTTTGCATACTCATATGTTCAATTATTTATAGAAGAAAACTCAAAGCCCTGGTTGGCCCACAGAGCTTCAGAATTTGCCTCCTGTCACCTCATCTGCACACCTTCAGGTCTTACTTTGCTCACTGCTTTCCAGCGATAGTGACCTTCTTCCTTTGTTTTGCTTTGAACAGTCTTTCCTCTCTCTGGGCTTTATGTAAGCCTTCCTCCTCATTGTTTTACTCTCAACATTTAGGTTTTGATTCAGATATTCTGTCCTTCAGTGCATACAATACTTGCCTACTATCTTAAAGAAACCTCAACAACCAGCCTTGCTTGCATTATCCTTCTGTTTTCTACCTGACCGTTTAAAACTTTTTAACTTGTTTGTCTATGTTTGCCTGGCCATTGTGCTTTTACGGGTCGAAAATGGGTTTCTGAACTGGATACACTTTATCCCTATTCATAGACTAACTGTAGAATAACTAACATAGAATGACTATGACTAGAACCCTGCCTTCAATAACACTGTTTGGTAAATATTTCACTAACCCATGACAGATATATAGACATGACACATTTATCTACAATGTAGATAAAAGAAAGAGGAAAGAAGAGAGATGTTTCCTTGTGTGTAGGTGTGCTGTGATGTCTACATTCAGTGAATTGCATGTGTATGGGGGTGTGTGCTCAGATCCTTCATTAAAAGCACAGTTATATAATTTTAGACCAAAATTTAATATAGTTGTTCTATCCTCTCATAAAGTTTAGCTTTAGTCAGTTATGCAATGATTTTATTTTTTTATTAAGTAGTCTTATATTAGCTTTTAGGGAGTAATTAGCAAATATACACATTTATACTAGTTTATTGTGATACAGAAGCCAACAGCACCAAGCCACTGGTAATTTCTAATATGTGCCAAAAAGTAACAAATATAATCTCATAGTGTTTATGTATGAAAAGGAAAAAGGGCAATTAACAGTTTGATCCTATTTGTAACTGGTGAATTCAGATACGACTGTTAGCTTTGTAATATATTAAAAGATATTGTTTTGAGTTGGTTGAAAAGAAATCTGGAAAAGAGATACTTATATGTTTTGTTTAAGTCATTTTCTGATTTTAAAATGGCCAATGAGAGAAACTGACAATTACAGAAATATCATTGTATCAGGAGTCCTGGGAGGACATGGTATTGAAAGATTATGTTTACCTCCCCAGTAATGGTATCGATTTATTTTGGAAGAATAACAATGTGGAGGAAAATTAAGAAAGCACACCTTTAGGTTGAATGACATCTAAGAAAACTGTATGTTAAAAAACATGTAGGAAGCCTTTGATACTGGGCTGTGGAACTCAGCATGGCTTTAATCACCCAGACACATCAGCAACACAGGAGGACACAAGCTGCAGCTATCAAGGGTGATTTTACGCATTTACATCCTCTCCTTCTTAAAGCACTCCTTATTTCTGGAGCCCTTTGTCTGAAAGTCGAGTGCAATCCTATGGCATGTGGAAATTTCCTTTCAAATTTGCATTATCTTATATTCATAGATTATTTTCTCTCCTATACTCAGTCAAAATACTATTATTATTCAAGTGCTTCTAAGATATATTGCTTGCACTTTTCAGACAGTATTGGGTATCGCCTCTGGTTAAGCTGTTATGAAAAAGCTGTTGTTTTTTTTTTTTTAACAGAAGAGAAGACTTGTACAGTGTGACAACAAAAGGCTTCCCCACTGCTTTCTTAAATCTAAATGAACCTGCTCGATTGATAAAAACAGGAAAGCCAGAATTAGCATAGTGCTCAAGCTGGGCCTTTCAGTGTGCCTCTGAGCTGGATACATAAGTAGTCACTTTCATCCATTCATTACTCCGAGATAAGAGAAAACGAAAAAGAAACTCCTGCGTATATATTAATACTGGAGTTCTGTGAAAGAAAGTTCACTTTTCCTAAGAGGATGAATGGCGATGAGACTTTCCATAAAGAAATCTTTGAGACAAGAGTGATGCAAACACAACCTTATAATAGACACTCAATAAATATATTTGAATATTGGAGATAAAACTAATAATGAGATACCGATGCCTTCCAGTTTGTGTGGCTTACCTTGGAATAGGTTTCATAGATTTTTTAAAAGATGGGCAACGGCATTAGAAGACAGTCCACATGGACACAAAGGAAACACAAAACACAGCCTGCCATAATGAGAGAAGAGTGCCCAGAGGAAACAGTTGCTAAAGCAAGATCTGAAACTAGACATCCTTAAAATAAGATTGTTTGAATACATTGATTATAGTCCATTGGTGAGCTAAAAGTAGTTTAACAGATACTTCAGTGCGGGTCTGCTATGTTTCAACTAGGAATAAAGATCTATAATTGATCTATAAAAATATACATGATTCAAATAAAAAATCTAACACCAAGGGATGCTAGAAAGCAAAACTCAGACTTGTGAGATTGTGTCTGCTCATCCCTCCTGTCTTGTACAATTAATGCAGCAGATGGATTGTGTACTTAGTAGGTTCTCTGCGAGCACAGTGATGAATAAACTGCACAAACGAAGCAATGAAACTCATAAAAACATAAGAATTTCATTTTCAATTCCACAGGAAAGTCACGCACTGCAAGTGTTAGAACACATATAGCAAGGGCTCAAAAATTAATTATTGATCAATGAGCCCTGGTGATGAATGATTCTAAACTATATGAGCCACCCTACATGAATATTAAGTATACATTATTATTTTATTTGTCAACATGAAACTATAATGATAGTCCATATATTTTCTCTAGCATGAAACATGACAGTCCAGGATCTATTTGATGGTATGCAAAATCCTCTCTATAAAAATTATTCAATAAATTATTTGGTGAAAAACGTCTTTCTACTAACTAAAAGACACTTAGTTTTGTCCTTTGGTGCTTCTCACATTCACAGAACAAGCACAACCAGGTTTTGTAATCTTCTTATCCTATTTTTAATCTTGAGATATCTTCACAAATTCTTACATTCTTTCATTGTGACAAAACTTAAAATGACACCACAGAGAAAACTAGACACAGTAATTTTTTTCTGACACCCTAGGTTTAGAAGTAATTGTCAGACTACATAAACACTCATTCTCTCAACTCCAAATCTGCTACATAAGTATCCAGAAGACATCAGAAACATGATTCAGGGAACTTGAAAAATATTGATCAAATCCATCTATTTAGTGAATCTAAATAGAGAAACACTAAAATGTCTTTGCAACAATCCTTAATACCTATTATTCTTACTCTGTGTGTGTGTGTGTGTGTGTGTGTGTGTGTGTGTGTGTAATCTCCAGTCTTTCATCATAGGCTGGACTTAATACCTTCTAACAAATAAATATGCAAATATACTGGAAATTCACCTACAACAATTGATTATAAAGACTGTGGTCTTCTGTCTCTATCTCTACATCAATCTCTATCTCTTTTTGTTATGTCATCAGTTGCCCTGCTATAGGGACATTTAGATGACCTCCATAGAGGCCCAGTGGCATGCATGGTAAGTGATACCTACAAAAGTGAGTTAGTGAATGGTTATTCAGTAAGTACTGAGCTACTCTACACTTAAATTACCAATATTCAGGATTTGTGAAATAACAGATATCTTCTGTTTTAAGCTACCAAGCTCTGGAACATATTAATAGTAATTTGTAACTAATACAATAATGCAGCCCCAAAGGATAAAATTATTTGCTTTCTGCCTCCGTGTTATTGCCTGTAGGACTGTTGTTTTTCCTCTGAGATAGGATAACATAGTAGCTAAGAACACTCATATTTAACACAAGTATCTGTAAATGTTGTTAACTCTTGTAAGCAAAAACATGATATTAGCAGCAAACCCCAAGGCTGTGGCAGTGGCTCAATGAGATGGTAATTTAAAATTCCTGGAGATACTAGGTGCTCTGTGACTATAGCCTTCCTGTAAATTTTTCACTATTGTTTCTCCTTGTTCTTGTTGTTCAGAACCCTTTACTTACTTTCTCTTGTCTTTGGGCACCTTTTTAAAAACATTCATTAAATGTTAATGTCTGTACTAAATTTTAATAGACAATAAGTGTATAAGGTGAATGAATAGATAGAACTTAGTCCTTTTCTGACATAATGCTTACTTTCCCATTGTCTTATCTTATGACTTTCTTTCCACCGTTGCAACCTACAAACAATCTCCATTGCTTTGACTACTTTTTCATTAACCAGAATTACTGGGCTTAGAAATAAGCCCGGTAATGTCTATTGGGTGTTGCCAATAGACATGTCAATATTGCTCATGTGGCAATTTTTAATTTTGATTTCATGTTGTTTAAGGTTTCACTAAATCAAAGATTAAAACACATCCCAATTTATATTCTTTTTTTTTTTAAACAATAAGCCTTCACTAAAGAAGGGTTGATAGGGATGAAAGCTACAGTGAGTATAAGGAGAAGAGTCCAAATGTAGTAAGGATTTATTCTGCCCTAGTAAAGTGGTGATAGATTCTTTTCTAAGGTCCATGACCTCAATATCTCTAGAAAGCTGTCTAAGTTTCCAGTACCAGGCATGCTTTCCCTAGACAAAGAACTATAGGCAATTAATGACTACTTGGAGAATTATCCTCTCTCAGGAATAAGCCTCCTTATTGGCTATACAATACAAAGTAGTCAACCCTAAAACATATGACCATGAACAAATAATGGACTCAACAGCATGTGTGTGTGTGTGTGTGTGTGTGTGTGTGTGTGTGTGTGTGTGTGTGTGTGCTCACACATATATTATTACATACATATTTGTAGAAAAAACAGTCTACCAATTTGAGGGAGGCAAAGGATGGATTCAAGGAAAAATGGATGGGGGCGGGGATGGAAGAAGGAAAGAGAATGGGAAAAGAAATGTAATTCTAGCTTAACATATTTAAAATAAAAATTAAAGCATTCACTTACTTGAAAGTCTCTTCTTCATTTAAAATACCTTTTCATTTTCAAAAAGTTCACAAGATTTCATTGTAAAAGGTAAATTCCAGCCTATGAACAACATTTAGTTGGATCAACTCTTTTCATAAAGCACCTGAGGAAATTTATATTTCCTGAGGATGTTTTACTAGTTAGAGATTCTTCCACTCAAAATTGAAATAATAGAAACCTAGGTGCATTGATAAATGCAATGGAAGTAGCATTATTGAGTCCCAAGAGTACGAATCCTGAGATTCCCGCTGATTGGAGCCAAGCTATATTCTTATGTCTTAATGGTATCACTCTGGTCACTTACTGAACCTCCTATGCCTGTGTTTTTTCATCTATAAAATACGGATCACAAGAGAATCTGTGCAGTAGAGTGTTCATAAGAATTAGATAAACTTGTATCTCTAAATTTCTGAAATGCTGATACATAGCAAATATCATGTGTGTTTGTTAAATAAAAATGGGCTTAGCTCTCTCTGAGGCAGGATTTTTTCCCAAGGTAATTGAATCATAAAAGTAAAAAAAGCCCTCGATAATCATTAAATGTTCTACCTCAGGGTTCTAACAAGGATACTTTATTGTTCTTTAAAGTTTTTTTCAAATTTTTTCAAATCTATGTACATCTTTCAAAATTCTATGTATCGAGAACAAAAGCAGGGATACTCTGTGCCACACCACAGAGAACACAACTTAAGCAGATGGTATGTGAATGGACAGATCATTTTGAATATCTGGAATAAAAACTTTTACATGTTAACATTTCAGTGTGTGTGGAAGCCAGAGAAAATTTAAAATTGTCAACAATAAAGCTTCACTTTAGTTCAAGATTTATAGCCAATATTAGTTCAGCTGAAAAGTGGATCCATTAATTCAGTGATTTGGCATATACCAAAGACCAGTTTTGGAGAAACGATGCCATAGTCGTTGCCTTTGGAAATCTCAGGCTAGAGATTGAATAGTGTGTTTTCAAAAGCAGGCTGTTGTGTGATCTCATGAAGACAGAGCAGATAAAACAATAATGTCATGAAAGGAGAAAGATAATACACCCTACAAAACAGGTAGGAATGAGAACGAAGAACAGACTGTGGAAAATGAGGCACTGGGAAAGCCTGACAATAAACTGTCCGCCATTCAAAGAAATTCCAACTTGCCATTGTCTAAGCAATGCTCTACAAGCACAAAGTAACGACCCAATAAACTCCAGAAATGCTGAGGGGCACATACTGGAGGGAATCACATTGCGTACAAAGACAAAGCAAACATTTCTCAGATGTTTTTGTCAAATCAAGCGATATTCCACTTTCTGAGAATAAGAAACACTAGTGCAGATAATAATACTATCAAAGGTATTGATATACCTTTGTTATCAAATGGATAGTTACTTTGCGTTAGTCATAGAAAGGAAATCTGAAATGAAAACAGACCCAGGAAGAATAGCAGGAAATAACTAGACCACTAAGTAAAGACACACTAGTGGTGAGTCAATTACAAATCCTTAGGAGGCTGAAGCTGGAGGATCAAGAAGGGACCAAGTTAAAAGAGACCCCCAAGGCTTCATCATTTAAAAACCACCATGCGAATAGTTATTTTTGCATTTATGTCTACAACACAAAAAGATTTGACAAAAATTCAAAATGACACTGCCCCCAAGGAAGATATGGACTGTAAAGAATGCAAAGCCAAAAACAGACAAAAATGTGCTGAATGTGCATGATTTCCTCAGTATTTGTAGACTTGGCTTTATTTTCATTATTTTTATTTTCTTATTATTGTATTTTGTATTGTATTTGTATCGTATTGTATTGTATTTCTTTTCTTATTATTGTATTATTTGAAAGTTGTAATATAATGTTATAGAGTGATTCGATCATAAAATGACTATCTAAATGACTACTATAGTGAAACAGATTAACATCATTTCATATTTGTGACAGGTCAGCTAAAATCTTATTTCACAAAAATTCATTGTAAAATTGAACCTTACTAACTTTGGTCCTCAGCTGTACATCAGATCTTTAGTGATGTATGTCCTACATATATATGCTGATTTCTGTCCTGTGATCTCTAAGCCCCTGGTTCAGAACCCTGAAGTCACCAGTGCTGTTTTACTCTCTCTGTAGCTTTGAGGGTTTTTCTGTATGTGTGTGTGTGTGTGTGTGTGTGTGTGTGTGTGTATGATAAAATAAAGTATATTTCTGTTGTGTCTGACTTATTTCATGTAGCAAAATATCCTCCAGGTCCATTCAAGTAATGGAAAATTAGACAACCCCTCCTTTCAAGAATGAATAATACATTTTATTATGTAAAATATATATATATATATATATATATATATATATATATATATACACACACACACACACACACACACACACATACCCAATGGAAATTTGATGAGGATTACGACAAATCTGTATTAACAGAGTACAAAATCTATACATGAAAATCATTGGCAGTTTTGAGCTATAATAATGATGTAGCTCAAAAATAAAATCTCATAACAGCATCAAACAAAATGAATAAGTAAACTAAATTAACAAAGCAGATGAAATATTTGTACACAAAGAAAAGCAGAACTGTAGTGAAAGAAAACACAAAGAGCAGAAAGATATTATGTGTTCTTTTATGGTGTCTTAGTCAGCGTTTCTATTGCCGTGGTAAACCACCATGACTCAGCAACTTGGGGATGGAAGGGTTTATTATCCTTGGAAGTCAGGGTAGGAAATGAAGACAGGAACCTGGATACAGGAGCTGATGCAGAAGCCATGAAGAGTGTTGCTTACTGGCTTGCTTCTCGTGGCTTACTCAGCCCGCTCTCTTATAGAAACCAGGACCACCAGGCAGGCATGGCACCGCCACGGTGATCTGGGCTTCTCACATCAATCACTAATTCAGAAAATGCACTGCAGACTTAGACACAGGCCAATCTGATAGGGGCATTTTTCTCAATTGAAGCTACCCCTTCAAAAATGACTTTAGCTCATGTCGAGTCGACATTAAACTAACCATCACAGATGGGAAGAAGTAAAATCGTTAAAATGTCCAGAGTACTTCCCAAACTTTCTCCAGAATTCCTCTTTAATATCCTGTCAGTACCCTTAAAGTCTTTCTCCCACTCCCGTTCTTTTTCCAAAGCAAATTTCTTTTACTGTCACTTGGGTTTGAATTTACACAGATTGTTTTATCTTAGATATTTCTAATTTAAAATTTAAAGTCTCTGTATCTTAGATATTGTGAATAATGTGAGTGTAGCTATCTCTTAAATTGGCGCCCTGATTTAAATTCTTCTGGCTAAGTACCCAGCAGTAGGATTGCTGGATCACATGGCAATACTATTTTTAGTTTCTTGAGGAGCCATCATGCTGTTTGCATACCGACTCTATTAATTTGTGTTCCCACTAACTATACGCAAGGTTTCCCTTCTCTCCACATCTTTGCCAACATTTAGCCATTTGTCACTTCGATAATTATTCTAACAGGTTTGAGGTCTCATTATGATCTTAATTTGCATTTCCCTGTTAATTAGTAATGATGGCATTTCTTTTTATATATCTTTTGGCCTTTTCTGTCTTCTCTTGAAAAGGTCTCTTTGTCATCTTGAGGGGTGGGGGGATTGGGACATTTGTTTTCTGAACATTGAAAGTGTATTTCAAAATTTCTAAGTGGGTAAGTTTTAAACGCTTTCACCACTGAAAGTCTGTATTGAGACGATGAATTTGTTAGTTATCCTGATGTAAGCATTCTACTTTGTGAACACAACAAAACTTAATATCATTTTCATACTTCAACACAATAATTATATATCACTTAAACCTCATAAGAAAAATTAAAAATTACATAAAATTGGTAATGCAATTTAAGCTATAACCATTTGAATAAAAATATTTTACTAAGGAAGAGTTAAAATGCTTAGAGGGAAAATTGAAAATGGACATCAGCTTAAATTCCAGGGCACAGAGGCGAGCCTCCATCTAACTCAAGACTTCCAGATTCCTATACAAACATCTGTGAGGCAGACTCTGACAACTGTTTCCAAAATACCCAGAAGTAAGGAAAATAAGCTGCACAGTGCCTCAGATATGAGCCACTATCATACATCACAGAACACCTGAAGAAGTTTGTTCAGAGCGTGCAGAGATCTACGTGCCAAGCCTAGGAAGTTCTATGTTGGAGGCAGCAAACATGAATTTTTGCCTTATTCTCTTACATGACTTCTAAAGAACACTGTCACTTAAGAATTATTCACTAAATAAAGCCTAAAAAAATTATGTTAGGGGAAAGGCTTGTTGCAACTTAGGCTAATCAAACGTGGGGCCATGTTCATTGGCTGTGTTGGAAAAGCTGGAAAAGACATTCATTTCTGAACTTGATTTAGGTGAGTTAATTATGTAGGGCTTTACCCATATTTCTTGGAATGAATTTAAAATCAGTTTGGAACATCTTTATAATCGTGATTTTTTTAAAAAAGGATTTAATTTAAATCAACCCAACTTAAAACAGCCAATAGATTTAATCAAATTTTACCCGAAGAAAGGTTATGTAAGTATCAAACATTCTCTTATTCACAAATTTGAAATGACAGAAACATTTTGGGCAAGATATAAAATGTGAATCCTAAAATGATTCTTTTGAAATATTTTTATAATGCCATCACAAAATAATCAGGGTTTTTTTTTGCCATACATATGTATAAGATTTCTGTGAGGGTGATTATCTCTGTAATAAAAATATAGTTTTTTTTCAAATAAAAGTATAAACTGTAAGTTAGTTGAATCTTTTTTTACCAACAATAAAGAACAAATAACTAAACTATATATTGTTTCTAAAAATTAGAAGTTAAATTTATACTTTTATCAAGTTAAATGTTCTGTGTTTACTATAAATGTTGTATAGATTTCTGTTCTAAACAAAAAAATTTAAAATACACTTTACCATCTATTTTCCTTCATTGTATCCCTTTTGTTTACTCATTGACTCAGAAAAGGAAATTATATTTTACTACCACAAAATCGACTTTGTAATGTCAATTTTGAAGCAATACTTCATTTCCATAGCAAAGTGACAGACAGTATCTCAGGAGATTATTTTCAACGTGGCTAAGCTCAAGCCCAGTGATTTGTTTTAGACATTGCTTGGACACCACTAACTCTGGCCAAGGCTCACACACTCTGTATGGAAAAGAGAAGACCCTTGAGGCTGGAGTCAGAGCTCAGCAATTAAGAGCACTTGCTGCCTTTCCCGAGAACCCAAGCTCTGTTCCCAGTATCTGTGTCTGGCAGTTGTGTCAGGAAGCCCATAATCACCTGTAACTCCAGGTCCAGGAAATCTGACAGTCATTCACAAACTCTGAGGCACACACTCACATATACACATTTTATTGCAAAGCCAAAAACAATTATCATTTTTCTTTTTTTTTTGAGAATTTCATATATGTATACAATGAAATGTGTTTATATAGATCACATTCACACTTCCAGCTCCATCATATCCCCACATTATGCCTCCTCCTAACTTAATCTCTTTTTTATTTTATTTTTTTACTAAAATTTTTAAGCTATAATATAATTACATCACTTCTCCCCATCCCCTTTTTTCCCCTCCAACCCTTCCTGTGCCCTGTTGAACTTTCTCTTTTCATTATTGTTACACATACATACACTCATATACACATAGATGCAAAAATATAGACATATAACCTTCTAAGTCTGTTGGGTGTGGCTTTTATGTGTGTGATTTCAAGGATTATCACTTGATATTAGATAAAAAATTAGGGGACTCATCCCACGCTCAGAGTCATCATTTGTCTGTAGTTCTTTGTCTGGGGACACCATGAGATTTTCCCCTTCTGAGTAAACATGTCTATTGATATCATCATTGTTCAGGTCTCATGTAGGTAACCATGTTGCTGAAGGATGTAGCTTCCCTGTCATTTCTCTCTGCCAACCAGTTCTCCCAAACCATATCATGGAGAACAATTCAAGTAGAGGCCAGGGCTACAAGAGTGACAGATTTGGGCTGGCAAGTGGTGAAGAGGCCAGGAGAGTAAAAAACTCCTTCAAATTCTTCCAATGTTTCCTCTTTCAACTCTTGGTCCAAGGTTCCTCCAAATCTGTTTTAAGCCTAAAGACTTACCTCTGACTGAGCCACTCTGACTAGCTCCTTCTGAACTCTGACTTTTCTGGTTCAATTCAACACACTAATTCTGGCCCAAATTCTCCTCCAAGACGCTGGCTCAAACTTACCTTCTGAGCCAGCTGACTGTTTCTGACTCTGAAAGACTCTGGCTGACTCTCTGATTCTCTCAGACTGAATTGCTATGCTTGGCTTCAAACTGACTCACTCTTCCTATCTGATACTTACTTCTTCTGTTGAGGTGTCTCTGTGTCTCTGTGTCTCTCCTTGAGCTCTCATTACTCCATACTGCCTTGGTTAGCCTCTCTGCTCTTCAGTCAGACTGCTTCATTGTCTTGTCACCCATCTGGCTGCTTAGACTGCTTCCCTCATACTGCCTGATGTAATGGGCTGCTCCATACTGCCTGCTATAACTGACTCTTCTGTAACTCTTCCTATGATTAGTCATTTGCCTGCCCTTCAATTTGACTCATCTCAGATGTCACTTCCTGTGCGACATTGACTCCTGAGCCCTGCTTCTGGTGTCTGCTTCCACACTTTATTTCTGTCTTAGGAATTAAAGATGTGTACCACCACTGCCTTCTGAATACTGGGATTAAAGATGTTTACTACCATTACTTTCAAATATTGGGAATGAAGGTATGTACCAACATTCATAGCATTTTTTTTTTTTACATTCCATCCAGATCACATAGGCCTGTGAATGTGATTCCTTCATATAGACCTCTGGAATATAGACACTTCCTAACACACAAGCCTTTCCTCTACAGCAGAGGCAGCAGCAAAGACGATGATGAGGGTAGGGTGGAGTGTAACAGTCTGGAGCTTGAGGAAGCCCTGCCCCAATACTCTGCCAAATCTCAGGGTCTCCCTGATCCTAAGCAACAGCAAGAAGTCCCAGCTGAACAGTGTTCCATCTTTGGGATCAAGTTTCCTTTTTTTTGGGAGGAGGGGGCTCCTTAGACATCTCAAGATGCTTGTGTGGACCAGGATGACTAGATTTCTGTCTGCATTGCTGACACTATCAAGCCTGGCTTCATGGAGGCAACCCTTCTGGCAGACTTTTTGATGCCTGTGTGAAGTCTGGGTGCCTATGGAATGGTCAGATGCCTGCACAATATCTGGGTGCCTACTTGATATCGAGGTACCTGTGTGATGTCTGGGTGCCTGAGTGATATTCACATGTCTACAGGATGTCTGGGTGCCTGCGTGTTTTGCGGGTGAGGCCCAACTTCAGGTTGAACTTAGTCATGATTGCTCTCAGGCAAATATGAGCCAGGTCAATGTCCATGATCAAAGCAACCTGCTGCCTCCAAAAACCATGGTGCTGCCTGTAATCCACACTATGGCCACATAGGCTGGACCTATCATTTTATCTTTTTTAATTTTATCATTATTATTTTATTTTTCTTCTTGAGGGCACAGGGATGGGAGGATAGACAAGGGAAGAATAGGAAGAGGGTATGATCAAGTTGCATTTTATTAAACCCAAGTAATTAAAACTATTATAAAAAGAAAAAACCCAATACCAAAATTGCTTTGCCTCTTTTTGAGTTGTTGTCAGTAGGATCACATACTTCCCTGTAGTGGAATATTTGAATTTATTCTCAAATATTTTGAAGCTACATACACTTCTGTGCAGTAAAATGAACTTTAAGTAGCTGCTATATCTGGCAGTAGGTCACTTCCCTTAGCTGCTAAAATCAGCTTTCTGGGTATGGATGGGCTTCAGCTTTCTTGAATGTAGAAAGAATGCTAGTTTGGAGAACTGGTAATTTTCTACTCAGTATGCTTGGATAAAGCAATTATTGTTCAAATATTCCTTACCTTCTTTGATCTCAATGTTGAAAGCATTTGATTGTTTTAGTGCTAATGAAACAGATTTCTGTGGTTCTGTGTCCACATGGAGGTGTGTGAACACCCATGTCTCTTGGCCTTGACCTTCGCCTAATGGCATCAATGTCAGCCGGCAGGGTGTTGGAAGATTTGAACTGCAAGGTTCTGTTCATTAAGGTAAGTTGGACCTTTGTATCAGTGGGCAATGTCTTTCCTCAATAAAAGAACTTGAAGGCTATGAGGTCGAGATTCAGTCCATTATAGAGGCTGGACCCTTTGCCTAAGGCTTGAATCTCTTTATTGAACCCATTCAAGATTTAATAACATTTACAATGCCCCAAGTATTACAAGATATTTTCAATATTCTGGCCTCCAAAACTTTATGATAAGCCCCTACAACTAGTGACACCAAAAACTTTAGTCACAAAACATAGATAAATCAACCCAGTACTCATCTATCAGCTTCACTCTGACTGGTAGCATTCATGGTGCTGGAAAATTTTTATTAATGTTACTAGAAGAGAAAAATAATCATTTGTATTTTGAAAATAGCTACAAGCTATATTCCCACTGGTACAATAGTGACATGAATGGTATTGGAATAGCAACGACTTTCTTATTAGGTCTAACGTTCACTCATGATATGGAATCCATACCTTGCACTGTTAAATGTGGCAAGAACCTGTGGCTAAATGGTCATAGACCCTCGGGGAGAATTCACTTCTAGTATTCTGCTACTTCAACAAAATGTCAAAATAAAATACTATACCCACAGATCAGAGCATCTCTCTGCACTTTTAAGAGAAGAATCCCTCCAAGGCTCAGATATCTTTGCATAAGAGAAGGCAAAAAAATTATAAATGCCTGAGTTGGATGATAACATAAAGGAAACAAGAAATAATATTTTCTGGACATGGTAGGCTAAATGCACATACAGACACACAATGATTGTAACAGAATCCATAAGGCCTGTGCAATCTCCAGTCAGGCAGAATCCCAGCATAGATATGCAATGTAGGCCTGAGATCCTACAACAAGCTTGGCAGTTACTAGCATTTTATAGCTGCTAGAAGAGTCAGTTTTACCTAATGACGTGACTTTGATTAGGCTGTCCTCATAGTAGAGCAGATCTCACTCCCAAGACTAGATGAGCAAGACAAACTCAATGAAAAAAGAAAAACAATATAGAAATCTGAAATTTGGATGAGAAAGGATGGGAATGTGGAGGATCTGGTAATTGGAGAAGTTGGAGTGAGTATGCTCAAAATACATCGCAATTCTCAAAGAATCAATAAAGCTACTATTAATAATATTTGATTGAATAAATACTCAAATTTTCAAGAAAATACTTGTAAACACACTTCAAGGAAAGCACAAAGTCATTTTTAACTTATGGAATCATTTATACTCCTAAAAGTTAAACTTAAATTGAGGTATGAGATATCGCTAAGGCAGTAAACACACCAACACATCACCACATAGACATAGATTCTTGGTAGATAGCTGGATCCACAGGGCATGGTCAGAAGGACAAACCTGACTAGGACTTTGTGGAGGGTTTCAGCAAGCACCGCAGCCAGAAGAGTGTCTATCAGCCCACGAGGCAAGAAGGAAGCACATTTCAACATGACTCAGTAGCTAGTGTTGATTAAAACTTCAAGAGTCTGACACTGGACAGTTTATTTTAGGTATATTTAAGCACAGCACAATCTTAGGGAAAAAAAAGTTTTCTGATTATAACTCAATCCTGTGTACAACAAAGCTTAAGACATGATTGCATTGATACTTTTTTCAAAGTACATGGAACCTCTTCCATAAAGATAGATTCTATTGACTGATAAACAAACTCAGGATAAGCTCTAGGGAGGGTGACTGAGATAAACAAGAGTTTAGGGGATCCAGATGTACCCTGGCCTTACAGGTAGTGCAGAAACCATCAAGCTACTAACAACGTCCAGTCCCACACTTCTTGGTGGGAAACAGGCTATATTTAAAGAGACAACCCTGCATGGTTAACATTCCTGGTTTCCCTAGAGCTTAGCTGTGAGCACAAAGACTTCTGTACCCCAAACAGAACTTCATTCACAGTTACTAAAATTCTGCGTTGGCATCTGAAGCTACATGACCTTGTAAAATCTGAAAATCCTGTGAAGTCAAATTGATGTTTGCATATGTATTCTTACTAGCTTATTGGCAATAGAAAGGCAGATTTTTAGTCCTCAGAAACATAGCTCAGAAGCACAACCATTTAACTTTAAACACGAATCTTCCAGTTTTTACTTTGTCTTTTATTATTTGGAAATGATTTGACAGCTTTCTCTAAGTTTCCATCTACTATCATAGCACACACTTCCTGTGAAAAAGTGTGGTCATAATTTTTATCTCATTATACCTAAAGCCAAATCCCCATAACAATCAAACAAACAAAAACTCAATAATGTCAAATTCCTTCTCCAAGATCTGTAAAAACATTCACTCCTCTAGCCTGCCATAGTTTATTTAAAATGACAACTATTTATAAAACTAAAACTACTCACCATGCTTTATTAAAGCTGAAAAATTTATTCCTACAATTACATAATAGAGCAAACATTCTCTGTGAGGGTCTCCTAATATAACACAGTCCTTGGTTACTATAGTCAGCCACCATCTACTCAAATTATTTCTCTATGATGTAGTAATACAACAAGTTGGCTCTTCTTCTCACCTATTCTGAGGTCCTCCTCTGTGAGTATCAATCTATACTTTTAGTGAGACAACATGCGTGAGTTGTCAGGCCAGGATGGCTGGGTATAAATCCAACTTTGCCAACTTCAAGATTTTATATTTTGGGCAAATAACATAACCTATGATATGTAGAAAGAGAGATATAGATATAGATACAGATATATATCATATATAATTATAAATGATATATAATATATGCTATATGCAATATAATAATTATATAGTATAATTATTGTATGATATTATAATTAATATATTATATATTATATAATTAACATATTATATTACAATAATATATAATATAGATTATGTATAACACATCATATATAGTAGATATCATATAATATATATGTATATTACTGATACTGTCAAAGAAGTCTGCGAACTGAAACATGAAAAGTGATAAAATTGTTATAACTGTACAAAAGTCACAGCTATTATTTTACTTTGTTTTTCACATTATCTTCTCTGTTAGTTTATCATAAGAAATGTGTATGGAAAGACAATATCAAAAGATATGAAAACAGAATACCAATCTTGTTAGCTTTCTGCAAGAAAAAAAGAATAAGAATAAAGTTAATGGTTGTCAAAGGGAAAAATTCTAAACTTTTGTTCTATTATGGTGTCTATGCATTTGCAATATTAATCAATAATTTAAAGATATATGATGAATATTTAATGGGGTACAGCTGTGGTCAATCACTAATAATTTCCAGCTATGTGTAACTCCAATAAATATTTAATATTGTTAGCCAAAGATGATCAAGGTGTGGACGAAAATAGCATTAGAGAGTGCAGTTTATTTCAAGGTAAAAAATTCCCCCATGTCTAACAGCAGAATTGACCATTAAAAGTGAAAAGGTAACAAGCTTTTGATGGCAACTGAACCATCAGAAACATGGTTATATACACACCAGACACTCACTGGTGATGGCTTCAGTTAGACCCCACTCTCTGTGTGACTCTGTAATGAGACAGACAACATCCAGCCGTCTTGCCTACCCAGAAATCTCTATAAGCTGTGTCCCTCTATGTCCTGAGTCCTTGCCTAGTAATTAAGTATGTGTTTTGCAAATAAAAGAAAACTCCATTTAAAATTTCTTGCACGTGCTTTTTCCTGTTTTTATCTTAAAAATTTATACAGTATTTTTTTATCATATTCTTCCCTCTCCCCAAACTCTTCTCAGATTCGTCTCACCTCCCTCCTCACCCAACTTCTTATTCTTTCCCCTGTCTTTCTCTCTCTCTCTTTCTCAAAAAAAGAAATTAAATCCAAAACAAAATTCAATAAGACAAAAATAATGCTGAAACAAAAGAAAATTTACACAAGAAAAGTGGAGAACATGTTGTTTTGGCTAACTACCCCAGGCGTGGACCTTGTCCTAGTGTCATTTTATTTCTGTGTTTCCTTGGAAGGATAATAGTAGTGGGCTCCTGTAGAGTCCATGACCTATCTAGTCTCAGGCTTTTGTCAACAGTGTAAGGTACAGGTTTCACCTTCTGCAGTAAACCTTAAATTCAATAATTTAAAATAAATTGGCTGGTTACTCCCATAACATTTATGGCATCATTGTACCAGCATATGTTACATGCAGGTCACTATTAAATGCTGCAGGGTTTGTAGGTGGGTGGTATTAATGGTTCCTTTTCTTCCCCAGTAACATGTGAAGTACACTCTAGCACCTTGAATGCCAGTCACTAGGAATGACGCTTCTAGTTGGGAAACAACTTGATTTCTCATGTTTGACAACATAAGTAAGTTGTACGTTTCGCAACAGGGCGTTATCATAAGGTTGTGGAGAGTAACCAACACCCTTGGCAATAGCCTGTGATATTTAGGGTGTCTATGGGATCCCTTTGGCTAACACACAATAAGTTGTAACCCTTTCCTGGAACTGGAAGTTTTACTTGGTGGATCGTCTTCTTCTATTATATGATGACTCCATTTAAATTCCTTTTGTATATATGTTTTAGAAGCTTCTTCATTAGCAGTATTAAGCTTCCATTTCCATATGGCTTTTCAAAAGGCCTTTAGTATTAGTTTTGTCTTTTCATATTCCTGCATTTAACCTACTCTCTGATCTCTATGCTCAGTTACTCTTCCTAATTGAGCATCTCTTTATCTATTTATAGCATTATTTCTCCCATTACTTGGACAATACTCACTACCTTGTCCCTTACTAGTGACTTTACTGTAAGATAGAAGTTAGGACTGGCTTCTGATGCACCTTTCCTTGGATTAAGCTCCAATTGTCTTCACTCCAACCTCATTTATGTACATCCAATTTTTAATTGGTGTGTCAACTATGGTAACAAGTTGGATGAAACAGTACCAGGACCCTCCAGCCACATATCTTATCTTCTAGAAGACAGCAAAACTCTTTTCCTCAACCATGAACAGAAAACTATGAGCTTCATGGGTAGGCCTAGGTTACATGTTTATCCTGATCAGTTATTCCACAGAGGGATATGCTGTTGCTGAGTGGTTGTTACTGCTCCACAGCAACGTTAAAGATAGAGTAAGCAGTCAAACAGTAATAATTGTAAGAATTTATATATACATTTACGATGTTAATGTGAAAATGTCATTTTGTTTGAATTTATACTGTAATGGAGAAATTATGAACCAACGATTAAGTATTTCAATCTGTTGTGAAATCAGATTCGAGTGAATCACATAAATTAAAGAGTAGTACCCCAACAGATGATTTTTATCATTGATCAACGGAAATGACAGCCTTCTTCATTGCTGTTTTAAGGTTAGCCATTCTATGTAATAAGGCTTAAGATTCATTTTACTTTCAAAAGAATCATTCCTTTGTATCTCAGTCAAAGTATAGTCAGAAGAATAAACACGAGGACATTCCACACAAAATAGTCATTGTGAATACAGCAGATTAGCTTACAAGTTTAACTAGACCACTTCAGTAGAAATTTTCAAAGCTAATGCTATGTGGACTCATACTTATTCAGGAAAAGTAAACTTTTAGAATAGTATATATTTAAGAGGTATTGTTTTAATACAACACTTATTTGTTCCATCTGTCTAACTACATTCTTTGTGAAGAGAATGTATACTTTTACTAGCTCACACACTGCCAATGTAACACCTCTCTCTAATTTTTAAGTAACATGTGAGCAAGTCTTCCTACTGGATTCAATTATGTAGCTTTCTTGTACTGAATACCTGTCCCCTCTCAATGCATACAGGAATTCTACATTTTCAATTATCTTATTTTCCAGGCCATTTGCCACAACCCCCTTCACATGTTGTCCTCAAGTGAACCTTGACAACAGTTAATTGGCCCCAAATCTTAAATCATTTGTTCATGGTTTGCTACAGCATTACCACTCTCATATGACAATAAAGTCTCAGTAACATCCCTAAACATGAGATAAACGGGGACAGAAACAATAGACATGCAAAAATATGCAAGGGGAAACTCATAGGTCTCAACCTTTTACAGTGAACTGGAGGCAACCAAGAATGCTGAAAAGGAGATAAATAGTCTTTCCTAGAGAACACACCAATTGGTTATCTTATACTCAATGGTCAAACTGAACCCCTGAAAACATACATACAAATAACATCATGCACAAAGAGAAGGTTTTATTTATGTATTTACGAGCGCACATGTATTTGTATGTATGTGTATATATATATACATACGCATAATATATGCATGTGTCAATTAATGAAAAAGAGGCCATAAATTTGAAAGAAATCAAGGAGCAAGGAGGAGTATATGGAAGTGTTTGGAGGAAATAAACAGAAGGGGAAATTATGTCTCAAAATCTCAAAAAATAAAAGAATCTTTTTTTAAAAAAGAAAACAAACAAAAATATTTGTGTGGCCAATATTTTTGATCAAGGAGTAGGACAGAGAAGACTTTTACATTGCCTCTGTTGTATATTTCGTTCTCATAATGATTTAAGTATAATTTGTAGTTTGAATTTGTTTTTCTTTGATGGTAAATTAGATATTCTGTAAAACCATATATGTGGAATTACAGGTTGTTACTGTTTTATAACATTCTAGCCTACACATGCTTCAAGAACATTTCACTTAGATAATTACCTTTTTAAAATCTTTACCAACATAGCAGTTTTATGCCAGCGATTCACTTGTCTCACTCATATATCATTGGTTTTTCATTGCAAGTTTAACAAAATGGTAAAATAGCACTTGCAACAACTGTTGTAGTTAGCAGACTTGTGAGATCTTCCATAATCCCTGTATTGTGAAAATCGTCCCCTTTTTAAGTGTATGGTCTTGACTGTGGACTATCAAGTGTTCATCTTCTAATCAATTGATTATGGTAAAGAAGATGGGATACAATTATGTGTTCTTAAGCATATAATTTTTTGCTTCATTACTGATATCTGACTCTATTGGCTTAGAATATCTAATTCTCACTATTTATTTTTACCTACTTACATGAAAGTTTAAAGGCTTTAATGTAGTAGCCTGCCACATTTAGGAAACCAATTTGGGAGTGAACCAAGGATGGCCTTCTACCAAAAGTCAAATAAATATGAAGGCCTTCATTACAATGACAATAAAGCAAAGTTTTCCATAATTACATAAACATTAAATCCACAATTCCTATGTTGAGTCTTCACAGGAAGCTTAACCCTACTTAATTCCTCATCTACAACCTGGTGAGAAACTCAGAAAAGGAGCAAAAGGTTAAGGTGAGCCCTGAAACTTAATGTACTAATACAATGGTGCAACAAAACAGTGTTGCTTTAAATCTCTTAAGTCAGTGGCTCTCTACCTTCCTAATGCTGCAATGTTTTAATGCAGTTCCTCATGTGTGGTGACCCCCAACCATAAAATTATTTTCATTGATACTGCATAACTGCAATTTTGCTACCAATATGAATCACAATATACATATCTGATATGCTGAATGGTCTGAGGTGACCCTGTGAAAGGATCGTTTGACCCTTAAAGGAATCACAACCCACAGGGTGAGAACCACTGCTCAAAATTCATGGTGATATGCTGTATAACATGAAATTATACACTCTTCAGATACATTTCCAGTTATTAAATAAGACTATTTGATTTTTTGCTGTTGAGTTGCTTTCATTTCTTGCATATTCTTGGCATTAATAACTTATCAGATTGGTTTATACAGTTCCAAGGGTTGGTCTCTGTATTCTGATAGTCATTTCTTTTGTCATGAATAAGGTTTTAGTTTGAAAAGTATGAAAGTTTAGTATAACTTTTAAATGTATGTTCCTAGGATTCTAATTCTCCTCTAAAAACATCTTTGTCCACAACAATTTTCTAACATATTTCTTTTTAGTAGTTTTCTTCTAGTAGTTTTATGGGTTTGTGAGAGAATATTCTCTTTCAAATGTGTATTTTGTTACAGTTGTAAAAAGACCAATTGTCTAACAATTCAAATGGACAACAGGCATGTATTCTTATTATCATTAATAATCTTACAAATGTATATCAAAATAATATTGGTATATCATCTTTATCCAGTAAGACTGATCACGGTCAAAATCCTAGTTCTCAGGAAGCAGAAGGAAATGAATCATTAATTCAAAACCACCATGGGCTAAAAGAGACTAGAGAGACACTGTTTCAAACAACCAAGGGCTAAGCTCATTTATCAAAATACAGTATTTGCCTAGAATGTACAATGAAGTGTTCATATGTAATAATGCAAATTAGCATAGTCATTATGGAAAACAATATAGAAGTTACAATGAAAATAAAACTACCTTGCGATCCAGAATTCCAATATTAGGCACATACTCAAAGAAAAGGAACCTAGTATGTTAAAGAGATGTGACCTTCCTTAATTTATTTATCAAGATATGGAATCAACCCAAGTGTGTATAAGAACACACAATGAAATATTCCCAAGTGATAAAAGAACGAACTCTTACTTTGGGTAATATGCACGATCACAGAGAAAAGTTTATAAAGTGAATTAGCCAAGCACAGAAAGACAAACACAATAATGCATCTCCTTATTTATGTACAGGAGTTAAAAATAATCATAGAAATAGAGTAGGATTTTGTTCCCAGAGACTTGGAAACAATAGAGGGAGGAAGGAGGTTGGTTAACTATTACAATAAATTCCAATGCTCTATAGAGCAATAATAACATTAAAACTAAACAAAATGTTACTGTGCATTGAAATAGGCGTACAAGACAATCTGGATAATCCAACGCAAGGAACTAGTTTTTGAGGTGATAGATCTGCCACATCCACCAAATAGATCATCACACCAAAAACATGCACTAAAATATCACAGTGCATCTCATAAATATGTACAATTGCATTGCATCAATTGAAAATTCTAATATTCTTGAATAAAAAAGTTTTAGAAAAGCACAACTAACTCCAAGGAACTCAATTAATAAGAACAGAGTAACTAGAGATACTAGAAAATAATTCTTTACTGTGATCAACTCAGAGTCTTGTGCAGGTATTTTTATAAGGAAAATAACCAATATGCATTCTCATAAGTCAGTAAGAAAGGAGCAAACAAAAATTGTAAAACTTTGCACAGAATAGGATCATTTACACAATGTCTAATTTTGACACAATCTTAGAAACAGGCCAAATGGCACAAAAAAAATGAAGTCATGGAAAGAATGAAACTCTCATTCAGTTTTGGCAATAATATAAAGTATTACAGTTAACTATAGAAAATACATTCCTCCAAAACTAAAAACTGTTCTCATAATTTCTTGTTGGAAGAGAATAAAATTAAACGAATATACATTTTTTCTAAAAAGTAAATTCATATATTGTCACTGATGAATTAATCTGTCATTGATGCATCGATGTCCTCTGGCAGTGCCTGACCCATTCTGCTCAAAAAGCATTTCCAGAATAACTATCAGTTAATGAAATGAAGAAAAATAAAACAGCCTAATCAAAGAGAGTGATTGCCGTCGGTACTTTAGATAAGGCTAGTGAAAACCACTTAGAGAAGTTGGAACATGGCATGTAGCCAGTCTCTTGAAGAATAAAGGAAAAAGAGTGTTGAAACAAGGAATCAGCAAGGGCAAAGGGGTTTGAGGATGGTGGTGCTGCCTTTGACTTGATCATGGTTCATGTATAATGAAAGCAAATTGACCGTACAATCATTGATCAATGCTACTCAAAGCTGTTATACTTCTTGAGGAATCTTTCAGGGTTAGTGGAAATTGCCTTTATAATGTCCAAATACCTCTTCTTTGTGACAATAATAGAATATACAGTTAATGTCCATTATGGGTTCAAATATTCTCTAATGAACAAAGTCATTAGTACTATGATTTTGTAAACTGAACATTCATTAAAGATGCACCTTAATGCAAGTACAATTTTGTTATGGTTAACTCACTCTCTTTCCAATGTAGTAAAGTATCCTCATTTATCACCTCACTGTAATTTCTATACAAATAACGTTTTTAACCTAAGAGGCAAATAAGAAGTATAAACTGGCCAAGTTTAGTACTGGAGCTTTTATTATGTAAGAAGCCTGTAAGTCACAGAATGATTCGTATAAAAACTCTTGTATCTTATTCAAGTTTAACAAAATAAATCATCTAGCACTCATAATATTTATCATACTTCTATGAGATTCAATCATTAAATGTGTGATATATGATGTACAATGAATTTATAATTTAGCTGCTAATCTACTTACTTATTCAATATACTACAAAGGGGGTTAGTTATAGCTTAAGTTTCAGATGTGATGTTTTCAATCTGTGCTACAGAGTACACTGAAATAAAATGAGGGAAATCTGGAGAACACCATAAAAAGATGCCTAGAGCTCTCATCATGGTATGCATTGGTATGTGATACCAATTAATGAAAATATATAATGAAATGCCCTTTGTCTTTTACATAAAAATAAGCAACATTTTACAAAGGCAAAACAACCAAGGAAAAGGGGGGAAACTGAAAAGCTAGAAAGTGACTTGTGTGAAATCCTCAATTCCACTTATGTTTTCAGCTCTCAATCAAAGAAGTAACCCAATTTTTTTTCTGATTAGAATTATAATTACAACCCTTTCATCCATCAAACCCTCCCATATATCCTTCCTCACTCTCCTTTAAATTCATGGCCTGCCTTTCTACTAATTGTTAAATTGTATGCATATGTGTATATACATATATATTTCTAAACATACCCTGTTCAGTCTGTATAAAGTTACATGAATGTATGTTGTCAGCGCTGATGGTTTGGCACTTGGTGACTAACTGTAATGTTCTGCCTGGGGAGGGCCACCGCTCCCACTCCCAGCTCTCCTCAGTTGCCTATAGTTCTTTGTGTAGCTTGAGGCCTCTTGGGCTTTCCCCCATGCACATTGGCATTCCCATTTTAGTTTGATGGGATACACTGTTTTGTCTCCAAACATTTTTCTACCATTTTAATCCACATAATATTTCTCCTCATCTTACCAAATCATGCCTGCTCATTTTCTTAGACCCCTACTGCCAGGGTCTCTGGCAATAACTATGAAGTCCCCAGGGCATGTTTCACATATGCTGAGACACAAAACCTCATGATTTCACTCTTTTTTCATTTAACCCATGCTTTCCTTCTAAAGTTTCAAATGCCCCTAGATTGACTATTTTCTTTAAGATTACCAAAATTCACTGTGTTGTTCTTTACCAGAAAGATTAGAGTCACAAGAAGTATGTGAGAGTATTATAAGTGGATTAGCTACTGCAGATGCTGATGCTGATGTCTCTCCTGCTACAATTACTTAATCATTCCTAAAACTTTTTGCACAGCTTTATGCATTTTCTCTTTCACACCAAACTCTGAAACAATTGTCCAGGAGCTTTAAAAAGCTTTTTAATTTATACTTCATAATTACTACTTAATACTCTATTATGAGATTTATTCTTGTGTGATAATATCCTAGTCATAAGTTGTGGAAAGAAGAAACTACAAGAATACATAGTCAATTATTTGCATATTAAATTAAATATTCACCCTCCCCTTCAAAGGCTACAGAAGGTTGAAAGAAGCAGGGCATTTATTTCCTGCCCTGAGGTAGGTTTACAAGTAGGAAAGCAATGATGCACTGTCCAATTATAAGGATGACACTGCTGACCCTTTAAGGTTGAGTCATAGTACCACAGTGTTTTTCATTAGCAATGAGTATTTTTTCTCTATTTTGCTCATTTTATTAGACATTGATTTAATAGACTATATCACAGGTCCTCAAATGCACTGAAATCAATTGACCTTCTCAATTATAAAGCAAACAAACTCAAACCCCAAATCACATTAAAACCAGGATTTAAGTTCACATATTGCATAATTAATCAAAGTTGTAGCATTCGTTTATTTGATGTAGTAAGTGCATTTTCTCAGTCCAACAGTGAAGTATGCTACTAACTGAAGATCTTCAATAAGCAATATGCTATTTCTTTTCCAATTTGGGAAATTGGAAATGATGGGGGAATTTGAAAGTCATAGATAAGAATGACAGGGTGAAGTGGTCATGACAGGCTGACTAGTATTTTACCTTATTTCACACTCTCAGTTTCAACATAATCTAATATAATTCATAACATTCTGCAGAAGAAAGCATTTTACCTTGAGACAGAGGACTGAGTAGAAGATACTGTCAATGGACAGATGTATATAAAGATGAATGAAATTAGACAATAAGCACCTCGGTTCCTTCTCCTCACCCAGAAATAGTAACTGCCATCTCTGCAATGTGATGCAGCAGGAAAGGAGCTGTCCGATCCTGGAAATATTTCCTTATACAAGAAAGAAAGAAAGAAAGAAAGAAAGAAAGAAAGAAAGAAAGAAAGAAAGAAAGAAAGAAAGAAAGAAAGGAAGGAAGGAAGGAAGGAAGGAAGGAAGGAAGGAAGGAAGGAAGGAAGGAAGAAAGAAAGAAAGAAAGAAAGAAAGAAAGAAAGAAAGAAAGAAAGAAAGAAAGAAAGAAAGAAAGAAAGAAAGAAAGAAAGAAAGAAAGAAATCTCATCATTTCCTTTGAAAACATGAGACAAGGAGAATTTGTTCTTACCTACAACACTGTTGTTCATCAGTTTCTCAATTTCTAATTGCTATCACATGTTATTAAATCTAGGTAATTTGCAGCAAATATAAAATGGTTTGGCGCAACATTATGAAGAGCGGGCTGTTAAAGAAGATGTCACCTTCAGTTGCTTTGCATCAAGTAAAGGAGCTTCTTGCTGTATCAGAACATGGCAGGGTGTGTCTCGTGGGCAGCGGACTAGCCTAGATTCCTTTTGCTCTTCTTAAACATTCACTAAGTCCATTATAGGGATTCTAACCACAACTTTATCTAGTCCTGTCTTCCAAATATCAAACTTCAAACACCATTAAGAAAAATTGGGGGATATAGCTAGCAATATATTAACATTTAAGAGACACTGCCAAACCACAACTAATGCTAAACAAAACAAAGCATCTTCTCTCCGTAGGTTCTGAATCTAAATAACTCGTTGATTTACATCTCTTTAGATTATTTTATCTGTTGATTTTTAACATCTCTTTTTCTGTACATATCTATATGTGTGTATCCTTGTGTGTGCACATACAGATTTATCCAATCACTACAGAATTATAGATAGAAGCTAAGCATTTTGATAAAAGATTAAATAAAAATTACTGATTTCAAATCCATATAGACAATATAATAGTGGCCTGGGCTTGATTGGTTCTTCAGTGAGCCCTATGTATATGCCTGCCTTTTCCATCTCAAAACTAGGATACAAACATGTACCACCGAGTCTAGCCATTTGTTTTTTGAGACAGTGTCTCACTACGTAACCTTCGCTAACCTGTAGATCACTATGTAGACCAACCAGGCCTTGAACTCACAGAGATCTTCCTGCATCTACCTCCCAAGTGCTGGGACTACATGTGTGCATCACATCAGGCTTTCTCTCTTAAGTGTTAGCTCTGTTTGTGGAACTCAGGTTACCATATTTGTAAAGTAAGCACTTTATCCACTGAGTATCACTCCAGTCCTTTAATATCTGTTTCAGAATGACACATGGAAATCACAGAAAACAAACTGCCTCCTGGCACAATTAGTGAGTCTACTGCTAGTTGATATAGATTTGTTTTAAAATTCATGTGCATAAAATAAATAATTTTCTTTGTTATACTAATGCATAAAACAGTATATATTAATATATGTGTAAAGTGACTCATAACTGCAATTCTAGTGCTCAGGAAGATGAGCTAGAAGATCAGACTGAGCAAGAAGCCAACAGAGAGAGAGAACCTTTTTCAGTAAATAAACAAATGGACAATTCCATACACATACAAAAATAAAACATACAAAATAAAAATACATACATAGAAAGAATCTAAAAGGCAAAAGTGACTTTTTTATTGAGAAATTGAGTCAATAAATGTTGAGGAATATCAATGATCAATGATTGTTAAGTCCTGTTATTTTGTTGTTGCTAGTTGGTGTGTATGTGTGTGTGTGTGTGTGTGTATGTGTGTGTGTGTGCGCGCGCGTGTCCCTTCTATTGATTATGGATGGTTAGAGATTATTTGCTTCCTGTGTTTTTTTTTTATTGAAATTAACCTCCTTGGGTTAGAGTTTTTCTTCTAGTATCTTCTGTAGGGCAGTACTTTGTCTGCCAGACAGTAAAATGCATAACATGAGTAACAAATCTCCTAAAATGTCTATAAAGGACTTGAAAGAGGATAGACTTGTTACCTGGACCTGCATGTTTTACCTGTCAGAAGCACAACATCATGTAGTTCATGGATATGCCTAAACATGATATTGCCATGTAGATTTAAGAAATCTCTCCAGTATTTCATCATGCCTAGTGTTTCTGAATGATGCAGATACAGTCATATGAATGTGTCAGGCCTTCATTGTAAAGTCACACACTGGATCTAACATGAAATATATGGGGCTTTTAATGTAAAGTCCTAATTAATACTAAAGAAAGCATTCAATGTCTAAGCCTTCTTATAGTGGTCCTGATTGACATAGCAAAAGGAAGAAAGAAAGAAAGAAAGAAAGAAAAAAAGAAAGAAAGAAAGAAAGAAAGAAAGAAAGAAAGAAAGAAAGAAAGAAAGAAAGAAAGAGAGAGAGAGAAAAGGAAGGGAAAAAAAGAAAGAAAACTCATACCTATACCTACATTATGTGCCAATCACATGAAATCAATTGTCTGCTCCCTCTAAAACGCACTGAAGAGGTTGGAGAAAACCACCTTGCTGCACAGGATTGGCTAATGTCTCCATAGTTCAGCACTAGTCTCGGCAGAATGATATTTATTCATTTATAGCATTAGCTCACTGAACTTTGTGAAAAGAGACCCAGGCCCAAGTTTCTACCCTTCAACTGTAGTCACTATATTTGCAGTTCTCCAATAGACATTGATGCAAACAAAAGCAGTCTGGGTAGGTCTTCATATCCAACAGTTTTCTCAGGAGCATCTCTATATTAATATTGTATTGAAGGTATTGTGGTAGTTATAAAAATGCAGAGGTTTGTTATGATGGCTCAGTAAATAAGAGCACATCCTATGCAAGGACGCTGACCTAAGATTGAGTATCTACATAAAATGCCAGGCATGGCCACTCACCTGTAACCTTATTGCTATAGGGGACAGAGATGGGATTGCAGCTGATCAGCCAGATTAACCTAAAACAGCAAACTCCAGACCCAGTGAAAGGCCCTCCCTCCAGAGAATAAGAAGAGAGTAATAGAGACCTGAGGATCAAAGTAGGTATAGCTCTCAAGAAGGGGAGCTTGAGGGCAAAGAGATAGAGAGCCTTAGTATTCATCAAAGGACTTCATCTGATTATTCAGCTTAATACTGGTCAGCTCATGTGGGTAAGCAAACTAGAAGAGTCAGCTATATAGTGCATTACCACAAGAAAAGGTTACAAAACAAAGAGGCAGAGGATGGAAGGGAATGATCCAGGTATAGTCCTCACTCACTAGCCAAACCATCTGACATAGGGGGAAATACACAGAAGCATCTTTTTTAGTGGTAGTGGTAATTAAGTCTAGAATACCTACTATGATGTGTTTCTTCTTTAAAAACCTGAAATACAAGACCCAAAGGAACCAAACTTTTTTGAAATAGCATAGTAACATCCCAGAAGAAAGTCAAGAGTCAGAAGAACACCGAAGACTACTTAAAGGGCAACAATCACATCCAACTAGCAAACTGGGAAAATGTGTCTTCTCTGCAATAAAAAATAATGAGGCTTGCAAATAAGCAAAGAACTGTACTTCATATTGAGGAGAAAAAAATCAATCAACCGACACCAAGCCAGGATGGATAAAAGTCAGACAATTTGAAAATCGATAACTTTTCTTACATAAATCAAAAAGCTGAGGTCATAGGACAAACCACTACTTCCAATCTGGAGAGAGAGTTGCACCCATACACATGCTATCATAAAATCTGTTGGGGGAGGGGGACCTATAGGCTATAAATACCAAGGTAACTAAAACTGTCAGATCAAGCTTGAGTATGAGGTTCTTGACATAATTAAGTCTTCTGTTTGTAGTTTATAAATATAAAAATCCATCATACTATTTCTCATTAACTTTTAATAAAGTAATGCAACGTGTCACACACTTGGTTGTAAGCTGAAGAATATGTTAAACATGTATGGTTTGACTTTAATACATAGGTGTATATTTTGGAATTCTGATAATATCTTTGGGGATTACTTCAATAAGAATTAAAACTAAAAATCAAAGCATACCACAGTAGGTCTTTTTCTTCAAATATAAAACTGCACTTTCATATTTAATGAAAAATGGGGGATGGGGATAGACAAGAAGAATCCATTTGGCAATTAACATAAATTTTAAACTCTGTTCCTAGGAATTTAAATGTATGTCTTCTGAGATAACTGAACATTGAGTAAAATCTGTATTAATATTTTATCACATAATTCATAAAGTATGCTTTAGTGACCTTATACATTGATCTGGAATGAAATTACATAAAAAATTTTACTTGTATTTTATCCATTGCAGTCAGAATATCCACTCTCTGAACAGCTTCCCAGTGCTACCTGAAAACTGGCATCACTAATGAATGGCATGCTTACAAATTCATGCTGTTGTATTTAAATATACCTAAATATCTATTTTGAGCATTCGCCTTTGCCATCATTGTTCTCTTTGTGGTACACAGTAGTCTGAGGAAAGAAGAGGCAGAACTGCTCATCCAAACGTCATTTATCCTATCACCCAATTCCACCAATACTCTGTTGACTAAGCCATGCTTTACACTTAAAATGTGTATAATAGAGAAAGCTCTGTTTTAAAGACTATGTTGGAAGCTAAGGAGGTAGTTCAGTGAATTCATTTGTTAAAAGTGCTAGCTACTCAAGCCTTACAACTGTGGGGAAACACGATGCAGGGGTGGTGGGTGGAGTTAGTCTGGAATCTCAGTACTTCTGTGGCAAAATAGGAGGCAGAGATAAGGAGGATCACTAGGAAGCTAGCAGGCCCTCTAGACTAGAGTAGCTACTAGCAGCAGAAACAAAAGCAACTGGGCCTCAATGACGTAGACAACAGGAACCCCTTAAGTTGTTCTCCGACTTCCACATGCATGCCTGTATTCACACACATATACACACACAAAACATATAAGTGGGGAAATAAATATCTTTAAAAGTTGTATGTGTGTGAGTCTCTTTCTCTCTCCCTCTGTGTGTGTGTGTGTGTGTGTGTGTGTGTGTGTGTGTGTATGTGTATGCATGTTACATGCCCATGTGTGCTCAGGCACACTAACATTGTTCATGTTCATGAAAACCAGAGGCAAACATCAAATGTTCTTTTCTTTCACTCTACATCTCAATCTTTTAGTCACAGTCTGTCACTGAAGCTCAAGCTAGGCCTGTGGCCAGCAAGCCCCTGCACTCCTTGGGCCTCAATATATCACATTACTGAAGGTACAGGTACGTGTGCAGCCACACCCAGTTTTTTTTCTTGGATGCTAGGATCCAAACTTCTTAGGCAGCAAGCACACTTAGAGAACCATCTCCCAAGCCCTAAATTTATTTTATTTATTTATTTATTTTTATTTTTTATTTATTTATTTATTAATATGCAGTGCTAGAAATTGAACCTAGAGCCACAGACTTGCTGGACAAGTCCTCTGCAAACTATATCCCTACTTTATTGTCAATTCAAAAGCCTTAGGGTAATATTTATGATGAAGATTTAGTGCTGATGAAAAATATGCCCCATCTGCTATTAAACAGGGAAAAATATTATTTGGAACACATTTGCTTTCTGGGAAATTTTAAGATCAACTTTAAAATGGAATACATTGGTTTAGTAATAAATGAATGAAATAGACATTGAAAGTCAATCAATCCAGGCAGTTTAAGGATAAACTTATGTCTTAAGAAGTATCTCAGGTCAGGCTGGGATTATAGGAATATTTCACCTGTGAGATTTTTAAAAATTGAGGAAATCAAAAGTTACATTAAAAAGAAACAGTTCAAAGATTAATTTCCTCTACAGTATGAAAATCCAAATGGCAATTGTGAAGAGTAAGAAGTATCTAAACTCTAAAAGTGGCTATGGTGCAAATAGCTAGATAATACTAATCGGTGCTTGCTTAGCATCATAAGTGAGTGGTTATAAGATGGAGATCACTGACATTGTAATATTTTCTAAAGCAGGTGTTTTTCATTATCAAAGATGAGCTAGGGGCTGCCCTCTACAAGGTTAAAAATTATTGAAGCTTGCCCAAGACTCGCAGTTTAAGATGGTAGAGACAAATCCATTTAATATATTTTCACTAAGCATTTCAAAAAGAGGCATGTTTTAAATGAGAAAATGAGTGATACGCAGCTTTCCTTTCCCTGGTTGATTTCATAACTAATGGGGTTGCTTAGCTGAGCAGCTATTGCTTAGGAACAGAAAGCAATACAATATGCCTCCAGGAACGCATCCTCAACATTCTGCCCAGAGATGACTCTCAAAAACAGCAACATGTGATGCATATTGTGATAGCAAAGAATGGATGGCTTTGATCTGCATGTGTTTTTTCTCAACAAAGTCTATTTAACTGTCAAAGGAATGCATTTGTTTCTATAACCTTATCATTCAGAAATATTAATATGACTAAATTCTCCCTGGGTCTCATAAAAAAAAAAAAAAACACCACTTTCATCCCTTTTTCTTGAGCAAAAAATATAGTATAATGTACTCGAAATAAGATGTGCTGTCAGGTATTAATCTAAGATAAGCATAAGGAGATTAGGAGAATTTTAGTTCCTTTCTTTTGCTGTTTAATGAAAGTCAATACCATGAAGTATTTTGTTGCTTCTATTAGATCCAGTATGTAGCTGACCATATGCAACAGAAGACATCTTTCCAGTCCACTGTTATTTTTTGGACTATCAAGGTCCTATGCTTTTCAGCATTGACTGGTCTGAATTAGATAAGTTTCAATCACACCACCCTTTTCAGGATTTAATGCTAGATCTTCTACTTTGCCCTGCTACTACCACTATCCCATACCTCAGTCTTAAGAGCTATCTTCCAACTTTATTACTGTACCAATTCATTCAGTAATTACTAAATATGTAATGTGACATACATTTTTCCTAAATAACAAAGAGAGGACTGGTTGAAATATGAATTACTTCTTCTGGGGGCTACTCCTTGTGATAAAAGATATAGAGAAGGACTGGAAAGATGACAGCTAAGTGCATTTGTTCTACAAGTATGAAGATGTGATGAGCACTTGAGTTTAATCCCCCAGGACCCACCTACAAATATGGGCAAAGACACACATGCCTAAAAACCCAGCATTGGGCAAGGGGCTGGAGCCGAGACAGGCAAATCCTTATAGCTCAGTGGAGAGCTAGTCTAGGCAAAATGAAGAGCTTGCATTTGGTGAAAGAATCTGTCTCAAGGCAATAAAGCATAAAGTAATAGAGGAAACCATGAATGCTCATGGGTATCTGTTCACATGCTTTTCTTTATTCATTCTTCTGTTGACAGACATCTAGGTTCTTTCCAGTTTCTGGCTATTATGAATAAAGCTAAATAAATAAATATGGTTGAGCAAGTGTCCTTGTGGTAGGATGGAGCATCTTTTGGGTATATGCCTAAGAGTGATATAGTTGGATCTTGAGGGAAAGCAATCTTCAAGTTTCTCAGAAACTGCCATATTGATTTCCATAATGATTGTGCAAGTTTGCATTCCCACCAGCAGTGTAGGAGTGTTCCCCCTACTTTACATCCTTGCCAACATGAGATGTCACTTGTGCTATTGAGCTTAGCCATTCTGACAGGTATAAGACGGAATCTCAAAGTAGTTTGATTTGCATTTCCTTGTTGAATAAGGATAATGAACATTTAGGTGTTTCTCAGCCATTTGAGATTGCTCTACTGAGAATTCTGTTTAGATCTGCAGCCTATTTTTTAATTACCTTATTTGGTTTTTTGATACCTGATTTCTGAGTTCTTTATATAATTTGGATATTAGTTCTCTATCAGATGCAGACTTGCTGAAAATAGTTTTCCACTCTGTAGGCTGCCACTTTGTCTGATTGATGGAGTCTTTACCCTTACAGAATCTCATGAGATGCCATTATAAATTGTTGATCTTAGTGCCTGTGCTATTGGTGTTATGTTCAGAAACTCATCTCCTGTGCCAGTGCATCTAGAAAAAGTTTTAATTAAGTGATTCCTTATGACATTCTGTTATACCCATACATCAGTGTCTTATCCAGTCTTCATCAGAGAGGCTTCCTCCAACAGCAGATGGAAACAGATGCAGAGACCCACAGCCAGATATTGCAAAGAGAGCATCTACATGGGAGGTCTCCATCAATTTTAACCCTTAGGGCTCAGGGAATCCTGTGGAAAAGGATGGAGAAAAATTGGAAGAGCCAGAAAGGATGAAAGATACTGGGAGAAAAAGGCCTTCTGAAATGACTAAGCTCATATAAGCTCACAGAAACTGAATCACCAAACACAAGGCCTACATGGGTCTGCATACATATTATAGCTACTAACAGTATTTTTAATGAGACTCCTGTCTGTGAGAATGAATGGGCCTCTGGTTCTTGATCCTTCTTCTCCTGTTGGGTTGCCATGTCCAACTTGAATGTGATAGTTTTTGCTTCGTCTTAGTACGTTGTATTTTATCATGTTGGGTTGATATCGCTTAGAGGCCTATTATTTTCTAATGAGAGATAGAAAGGGAGTGGATCCAGAGGGGAGGAGAAGGGGGAAGGAGTAGGAGGAGTAGAGGGAGTAGAAACTATAACGAGGGTATATTGTATGAGAAAGAAGTCTATTATCAATCAACAGGAAAAAATTTTAAAAAGAAGCAACATTAAATAAAGTATAAAAAGAGTTTAGGTAATTATTCACAAAGATACCAGAGGAAAGCTGGTCCAGAGTCTTGATTCAGGCACACAAGGATCATGTCAGAGAAGATGAATACCTATAACCTAAGAAAAATGAACAAGAACACAAGCAAGAAAAAAAGGTAAAACTAGAGATGTGAATATAGCCCGGGGGCCTAAGAAATGGCTACAAGGAACAGGCTTTCACTCTGAAACTGAGAGCCAGTGAAGACTGATGAAATCTATTGTAAACACCAAGCTGCTATGTTAGCAATAGGATGCAGATGTTGTGGGAGTTTATTTTTAGTTGTGTCTGTGCACTGTTGGATGAGGGGCTACATAGGCCTTGGCATTTGTATTGTCTGCAGGTGTTGGATTTCTGTGGAGATGTTTACTTGCTTATAATCTGCATATGGTATCAGTAGAATACCTGAGGATTTCTGAAAGAATAAAAACACCTGAGCTGAGGTGCTAGGGGTTGCACTGTTAATCAAATATAGTGCTGGCCAGGATGGTAGTTTGATCTGCTGAGGTCTGGCAGAGTTTGGACTTATGAAAACACCTTCTTTACTCTCTTGGCTGAGCCACCCACAGCAGCCTTACAGCTACATGCAGAACTAACCAAAGATGACTGCTATAATCAAAGAATGAAGACAATGGCAGCTCAGCCACAGAAATAATATTAGTTTGTTAGAAGTGATAAGATATGGTCATAAATGAAGATACGGTGACATAAAGATCAACAGAACTGCCTGACCATCTGAGTGTGGGTGAGACAGAGAATAGAGACTCAAAGGCTCTCGATTTGATAAAACTCTTACTTTGTTTACCAACCATCATTTCAAGTAAGCAAAAAAAAAAAAGGAAAGGAAGAATAAAGAGAGAGAGAAGGAGAAAAAAATCTTAGTTAGCATTAAAAACAAAAACTTTTTTTAGATATATTTCTTACCAGATGTGGTTATTATAAAAAGGCAGAAAAGAAGTTAACTAAAATGCAAATTCTTCCATATGTTAAGGAAGTTTCTTCTTCCAAACTTTGTTTATAAAACTACATTTCTCCTATTTATTAACATGTTGAGGAAGAGTAATGAGATCATATCAAAATACCGTCAGCTATTTTCTTAACTGTTATATAATACTATACAAAAAAGTAAACTGAAGTTGATTAAGGAATTAAAAAAAGTAAAAATATATAGAATATCCATATCAATAAGCCAAACCATCCGACATTCTTAAGGACATATTTCAGATTTGCATAAACCTCTATCTACCATCATAGATTTACACTCACATTTTCTCTTCCAATAAAATATAGCTGTCTTGGGTTCATCTAAAAGATGTGCTTTTGTTCCCTGAGAATATGGCAATGCAAAGCAACCTCATATCGATATATTCCTATTGTAAATTGAGCCTCTGTTATGATTTTTTCCTAAGTTGAAGCCAAAGGGACACATATATCACCAATGAGGAAGAGACAAAATAAGCACAACAATAAATTTCACAAGTTGAGTCTTGCCAGGTTAACTCGAGTCTACATTTGAAAGATGACTACAGTTCTACTAGCTATCTGAAATGGCAGTAATGTTTCCCCTTACTGTGTCAAAAGATTTTTCATTAATTTTTGAGTTGTCATACAAAGTTATGGGTTTCATTATGGCATTTCATATGCACATCATTATGCTCTGTTCTAAAGCATCCTCCTACCCTACTTTACCTCCCTGTCATTCTGTTTCACTGATAGTCTTCCACCCCTCCCAACTCCTAACAGTATCTGCTCTCATGTACTTCTTTTTCTCCTAGTTCTGGTCCATTTTTTTAGTTTCAGGACATAGATGCATGTGACATACATACACACATACACACACACACACACACACACACACACACACACTGTCTCACATACACATACACACCATTCTGCTTACAAATATTCAATCAATAGAAATGAAAATATTTGTCTACAAAAATGTTTATGCACAAATGATAACAGATGGTTTACTCATTATAGCCCAAACTGTGAAATTCTAAATGGCTATTAATAGGTGAACACATGAGCAAGTTGTAGAATAATCATTCAATGGAACATTACTAGCATTAAAAATTAAATAAGTAATGATAATACACAAATGAATCTCAACATGCTGGAAGATAGCCTGACATAAAAAATATTTACTGTATGATTTACTTCTGTTAACTTCAAGAATACAAATTATAGACACACACACACATTCTTGTGACTTAAGTCATTTGAAAAATTCAAAAGCTGTCATTAGCTGCCTGTGACTGGATATGAGTAGGGTTGCCTGGAATACACATGAGCTAACTTTGGAGCAAACGGAATTTTAGTGTCTTGATTTCACTGCGTTTGCACAGATGAGCACATAAATGGATATAAGGAAAATAACAAAACCGAGTGCTAATGATCTGCAGCAAATTAGTCTTGTTCTATAAATTAAACAACTTCCAATCTGCTCTGAATTCTTTTATCATAGACAGTTAATAAAATAGTAACATTGAAAGTTAATAAAATGGTAGTGGTCTTGAATTGGCTTCTACTGCACCCAAAGTATACACATTAGGTACTTATGTAGGATTGCCAGGTATAGTCTATGCAAAGCGAAAGGCCATTATGCTTCCCTTGAACTTTCTTTGTTTATACTTCAACCTTTTAAGTAAATGCACTAAAGTTTTAATTCCTAATCTAATCATACAAGTCAGTGATGAATATCACTGTACTGGATCTTTTCAGAAACAATAGAAGACAAAAAAATTACCCAAACTGGGGGTTATCATAATTGTCCATTTCAGCTCTACAGTTTTTCTTTATCTATAAAGAGATACTTGCAAAAAATTAAAAATATACAAATATTTACAAATCGCCTCAAATAGATAGCCAAAAAATTGAATTTCCAACAGAAAAAGTATTCTTCACTTTTACTAGATGCAGTCCACCAGTACATCAGCACTTTGCTTCAGCCTTTTGTTTTTATTTTGTTATTGTGTATACATGTATGTGTGTGATGTATGTATGCGGAAAGTTTGTGAATGCAGAGATTGTGTGCCTTCTTTTACTGTTTAAAACCTTACTCCTCTGAGACAGGGTCTCTTACGAAGGATTCATGAGTTTCCACCCAAGAGTGTTAGTGTTACATGCATAGACCATTCACTCCCAGCTTCTTTTTTCTAGGTTCTGGGATTCGAACCCAGGTCTTCCTGCTTTTACAGCAAGCATTATCACTGTTACTTACTGAACCATTTCTTCAGCTTCTTGTTTCATTCAGTATTATATCTTAGTTCATTTTCTACTTTATTTATCAAAGTAATTTTATTTGAGATGTCACTTTGTACCCCTGGCTGGCTTGTAACTTGCTATGTAGAACAGGTTAACTTCAAACTGGCTGAGATCTGCCCTCAGTGTTGGGAATAAAGGTGTGTGCCAGAAAGCCTTACAATCAAATTGATTTAGTACAAGGATATAATGGCACAGTATAGAAAAATTTAAATCTTCACTTTGTTCTATACAATGAAATTTCATGATATCTAATTCCAGAGAGAACATAAAAATATACAAGGGATTGGGCAAAAGAAGTTGTTGTGTGACAGACTTCCTGGGGAGATATGGATAAATGTCTACTTACCCCAGATAGAGAACCAACAGCAAACTAGAGCACAGATATTACCAGAGTCCAGGTTGGTGAACTAATGTGTTTTAGTGGGATTACTTAAGGAATATGAGCAAGGGTTTCTTACAGGAGCAGAAATGATTCAAAAAGAGTTGTAATACAAAACTCAACCCAGCACAGGTAACAAAGAAGAGTCCTCTGCACAACCTGCTGGCAGCAGGGAGCTCAACAGATTGGAAGGTGTCCTTTCCAGGTGGGTCAGCTGAGCTGAACCTCTTTCAGACAGCTTAGCAAGCCTTTGTCTCTTCTAATCAACTTAGTCCGCTCTCTACTTCGTCTGATCTCCTTCACTGGGCTCTGCTTCTGCTAGGCTTCTCTCTGCTTCTTCTAGGCTATAGGACTTGTCTGAGTGTGACTCTCAGTAGTCTTTACTGTTTATATACTCATGGATGGGGAGGGAGGGAGCCTAGTGAAATTAGTCAATTTCAGGGACTTCCTAGAGCTACTTTTAGTTGTTTGCTTCTTGTTTTGAGCTTTTCTGAAGTATTTCCCCTCTCCTTAGAGCATTCTCCTGTTTCACTTCCCTGAAAACGTCCCATCTTAAGACATTTACCACTAAGATTTTAGTCTTGGAGGGAACTGGAACACAAGAGAACCGTACCTTAACCTATGCTTTCCTGTCTTTCACCTCAAGACAAGGTGAATTCCGGCACTCTCACATTTTTTTCCTTTCATATACCGGGGTACTAGGGCCTTGACAGAGAGATTGAGATGAGCAAGCTGCTGCCCCTGTCAGCATATGGAAGAGCTATATCTGGGTGTGGAAGAGACCATTACAAAGACAAAGTATATACAGCTTTCTGTTCTTTGCAGGTTAGAGCAGGAGGAGTAACAGGGAAGCTCAATGAGTTTTATTCCTTGTAATTTTGTTAGCCCTTCATTGAAGGTATTCTTTCTTCCACAGCCTTCCTTCTCATTAAGACAAAGAAAAATGTCTGAAAGCTTCTCATATTAATATCATCCTTCCCAGGCTAGTTTGGTATCTTACCTCTGAACCATGAGATTATATACTTTCCTATAATATCAAAAGAAGATGCAAAAGGATAATGACTCCTCTCATACTTGTAGTGGAATAATTCATGTTTCCTCCAAATTACACTCTACCAATGTATATTATATATATATATATATATATATATATATGTGTGTGTGTGTGTGTGTGTGTGTGTGTGTGTGTGTGTGTGTATCCTTATATAAGGATCCCACTGCAAATTATGTCTTAACTCATCAGCATTCAACTTAAAGGGCTGGAGAGATGGTTCAGTGGTTAAAAACACTGGCCAGTCTTACAGAGAACCATTTTCAGTGTGTGTGCATGGTGGTTCATAATTGATTGTAACTCCAATTCCTGGGGATCTGACACCCTCTTCTGGCCTCAGTGGCCATCAAACATGAATGTGGTACAGATATACTTGCAGGCTAAACCTCTATGCACATAAAATAAAGTAAATATGTGTTTTTAAAAGAAAAAACTGACTTAAATGCATTTCAAACTCCTCACTTTAAAAAACAAAAAGAAAAAAAATCCGTTCTGAGTTTATTCATGGTTCTCAGTAAGTATTAAATATGGGCATAGGTAATAAATACTTCCTACTTCACAAATAGCGAATATTATTCCTTGCAACATATGTTAAGCGTTCACAGTACAAAAGCTGCTTTAATCTCCAGTTGTTTTTTGAAACACAGTGCTTGCAATGCAAATATATTAATTACAAAGAAAAACAGTTTGTGGGGTGTTGGGTTTTGTTGTTCTTGTTGTTGTTGTTTTGTTTGGTTTTGTTTACCCCAAAATAGCATTTCTAGCACACAGTTCAACTACGTAAGCATTCAGTTTTGGCGTGGCCTATTAGACAACAAAGACAATTGGTGCCATTAGGGGCATAAAAATAAATAAACCTAGAGTCTATCTTCACTTTCTTGCATCTCACTTTTTCTCTTTAAACAATAGTACTTCCTCCAGCTAATCCACAGGGTAAAGTGGGACTGCACAGCAGTATTTTCCTGGGCTTAGGTGTTCTGGGAAAGGTGCTGTGTGAGCAGTACCGGTGTGCCCTGCCACCTCTGACTTTCAGATTTTCATCACAGTGTAATGACTCATCAGTCCCTCTTATCCCAAGATAGTTGACAGGCAAGACAGCTCAATATATTCTGCCAATATCTGGAAGGAGGGGGAGCTTAAAAATCGCATGCCTCTAGTATTGCATTAGGAGTTCTTGTTCCTGGTTTGGTCAATGTCACAGAAGAGGAGTTTTAATGGGGAAAATGGTCATTCCTGTTAATATCTTTTTTTCCTGTTTATTTCATTTATTTTTTTCTTCTCTCGTACAATACATCCCTGACCCTAGCCTTGCCTCCCTCCACTTCTCCCAGCTCTCCCTCCCATCTCCCCTCTTCCCCAGAACCTTTTTATGATAATATTTTGTCACAAAAACCTAACCCAAGGAAATAAAGTGCAGTAACAATTTGGTTCTGACAGGGTTTCCAAATTTTGCTGCACATCCTACTCACCTGAGGACCGCTAACACTGCTGATGTCTCTTGGGCTTTCCTAAGTCTATTCACTTAATGTATGAGAGGGGAGCTAGATGATTGCATGCTTTAAGTGGCTCAGTTTGTAAGGCAGAGCCAACATTTAACACTATTCTCCAATCAGATGCCCATGCTATAAGAGAAGACACTTTGGGGAGGTACTATGAGGATCTAAGACATTGATATACATTAATCATCTCTCATAGCACATTCTCCTCCTAGCCTTGCCTCTGGCAGACTGGTACAAGTAGAGTTTGATGTCAGAGTCACTTAGATTTTCCAAAGCCCTTCTCCAGGTGATAATGTTAATAACACTGTCTCTTTGTTCTTAACCAAATATCACTTATGCAAAATATTTTAAAAACTAATTTGAAACCTGTCGTTCTTTGAAGTTTTTTTGGTATTTTTGGTTTTTTTTTGTTTGTTTGTTTTGAGACAGAGTTTCTCTGTTGTAACCCTGGCTATCCTGGAACTCACTCTGTAAACCAGGCTGGCCTCCAACTCACAAAAATCCACCTGTCTCTGCCTCCCAAGTACTGGGATTAAAGGTGCACTACAGTATGGCCTATCTTTCTTTTTAAAAATGCTTTGACAAAAGCAGCTTTGGAAAAAAGTCTGTTTGGCTCACAAATCCAACTTGCAGTCTACCTTTGTTACAGAGTCAAGAAGCATGAACTTGAAGCAGTCAGTCACATCGTAACCACAGTCAATAGTAAAGTGGAGTGAATAGTGCAGATGTTTGGGATCAGCTTGACTTGTCTACTCTTACAAGTTCCTAACCCGCTGCCTAGGGACTAATGCTGCCTACATTAGGCAGGTTTTCCTATATCAATTAAGACAATCAACTTAATCTCCCCATCATTGTAGTTGTAGATTCACAATAGAACATTGGTTCAGTGCAAAGGCTTTTTATTCTTTGATTCAATCACCAGTTCTAGTCCTGGAACCCTAGAATGTTTCAGCCTCTCCATAATCTGTATGTAAGCCTTGAACTGGAAGACTTCAGCCTTTGTAAGATCTAGAACATTTAAACTCTAGCTTTGAGCTAGAAGGCTTCAGTCTTAACCTCTGAGACCTACTAGTGACTGAGCCACTCTGACTACCTCCTTCTGAACTCTGACTCTTCTGGCTCAACTCACTTGCTGTTCTGGCTAAAACTCTTCTGTCTCTGACTTACTCTGATAGCTCTCTAACTGCCTCAGACTGAGTTGCTCTGCTTGGCTTCAAACTGACTCACTCTTCCTTTCCCTTCAGATACTGTCTTCTTTGGCTGAGCTCTGCTGTGCCTCTGTGCCTCTCCCCCAGCCTGCCTGCTTCATACTCATGCTGTAACTGATTCTTCTGTAACTGACCTGTATATGACTCGGTGACTCTTTAACTGTAACTCTAAGCTGAGAGCCCACCTTACATATCATAAGAGTGGGTTGTGTCTGACTCACTCTGCTAACTCTTCCTCTGAAATAGTCACTTTGTCTGCCATTAACTATGACTAATCTCAGATGTTACTTCCTGTGTGACACTGACTCCTGAGTGTCTACTTCTGGCATATTATGCTTCCTTATGGATTAAAGGCATAGACCATCTCTGCCTTCTGAATACTGGGATTAAAGGTGTGTCTACATTCCATCCAGACCACACAGGTCTCTGAATGTAGACCCCTCAAATGTAGACCCTAGCTTTCAAACAAGGCTATTCCTCTACACCCCACAGACATTCCCAGAGATTAATTTAATTTATGTATACCCCATTGAGCTGTTCCTTGAGGATTCTAGATTGTATCAAGTTGACAACATTAAATATTACAATAATCCTCTTCTTTATCCTCTGATATAATTAAATAATGTTGATCTCCAGTTTCTACACTATGAATTGTGGTCTCTTATCTGCCCTCCTTGGCTGTCATGAAAGTAGGAAAATATACAAACAGCTGTACTGTTTGGATTGGTTTCTAAATGAGGAGATAATTGTTAGGTCATTCATTCAGCGATTATTCAGTTTCCTATCCTCCACATTAGAATTAAAAGATGAACACAATTCTGTAGATTCCTAGAAAAATAATTTAATTAGGAAAATTGGGCTGGTAAATTTTAACGTCATCTTGACACAACATAGAATCACTTGGGAAGAGAATCTGAACTCAAAAATCATATAAATCAGATTGGTTTACTTTCATGTCTGTGGAGTATTGTCTTGATTGTTAATGTAGGAAGACCAAGCCTGATGTAGGAAGTACCATTTCCTAGACTGTACCCTGAAATTAATTAGTGAAAAGAGCAAGCAAACAAAATATGTTTATTATCTCTTTTAGCTAAGTATGGATGTGACATGACTAACTGCTTGTCTTCTCCCAAAATGATGGTCTATCAATTGGAATTATATGCCAGGTAAAGCCTTTCTTCCTCTGTGTAGCTTTTAATTTGAATGTATTGTCACAGCAACAGAGATGAAACTAGAACAAGAACTAGTATCAAGAATCGGAAGCAGGTAGCACATCCCAGCAACTTTGTGTGACTCAGAATAAAAATAGCCCTAGAAAGATATTAAGAAGGGTGGGTGACTAAAAGCACACACCTAGGTTCACTACTAGACGAAGACTTGAAGAGATTCTTGTTAACATAAGAGAAGATTAAGAAGAGCTTGCCAGGACTAAGCCAGTGGCAACTCAGTGCACGGTTAAGGGATAGCTAAAAGAAAAAGAAACAGAGGGATGGAGCTGAAAAGTAGACGCAAAAACAGACATAGAACAGAAACAAAACAACAGTTCTCTAACTGGACTCAATACCCATCAACAAGAGGGAAAATGCCTGGTACTGGAAATCTAATAAAATATTTAGGGCTAGTGGAACACTTACAACTGCCACTTTACTAAAATCATATAAGCCCTAACTACATTCTAAGGATTTGTCCTTATTGTCAAAGATAAATGTAGTTCTCACTCCTCTACAAGGAAATTTCTCTTTTCAACAAACAGAGAACATTACAGAAAACTAAAGCCAATCAAAATGCTTAGATGTGGAGAGCAGTCCCAACAGGTATGCCTACATTCCAACTCCAACACCTAAAGCTCAGGGATTATTGCAGAAGACAGAGTGGAAAGACATATGAGCCAAGAGAGCAAGGTGTTTGCTGTGATATAGTGTCTCTATTGTTAGAAGCCACCACACAGGAAATCTCACCAACATGACTTCCTAAAAGGAAATGAACAAGGAAAATAGACAAGCTAACATGAATGGTGGAGATGGCAGAGGAATCCCAGAAGGTTTGAATCATACCATACATAAAGAACTAAAGGCAAGGAACCAAAACTAACTGGAAGAGATTGGGGTGGGGGACTCTAGCATGGGTCAAGGAGGGCTTCCTAAGACTCCACCTCTAACTGAAGAGATGTTAGTGGTTGACTGCTTCTGGAGAACCCAATGCCCAGTGGATACCTCGTTGCCTATGTGCATATCAGCCTCACTATTTGAACTCAGTGGGATAAAAAAATAATAGATTATGGAGTCTGAAGGGAGATGCAATGGAGAATCCTAGGTGTATTGGGGGGAATAAGAAGTAGATATGATCAAGAAACATGTATACATGTGTGAAACTTTCAAAGAATAAATAGAAACAGTTTTAAGAAAAAGCAATTTTTTTTAGATTGTTGAGTCTCAAGAAAATGTTAAAATACATCTAAATGAATTATGAAAGGTAATATAATGCATAAATGAGGTTCAATAGAGAAATTGATATTTTTAAAAAGAAGCAACAAATTTCAGAAATAAGAGTCTCAATAATTCTAATAGAAAAGTCATTACCAACAGACTAGACAAAACCCAGCAGAAGAAACAGTTTGGGGACTTGAAGACAAAGCACACAAATGATAATATCCAGATATTCATTAAGAAACACAAACTCTACACTTAAGGGTTAGGAAATATCACAAAGGAAGGGACAGAAGTGTGTAAGAACAAAGGACCCAGAAGTCAGCTGGAAGATAATGTCTTCTAGATATGACAGGGAAACTGCGTTCATGAAAACTCAGCAATATGACTACCCACATAAGATCCAGACAATGACAACATCAGTTGACTTACTAAGATGGGTGGAGAAAATCTGGAGCCCCAAATCTAGATGAAGAGCTCCAGGCATTTAAAGAGTACTGAAAGAAGGAGACATGGTCTTCTCCATGGATGAGCCCTTAAGTAGTTATCCAAAATCAGTTTGGTTAGCCTTAAAGAAAAACTATGTATATATATATATATATATATATATATATATATATATATATATATACACACACACACATACACATACATAATATATCTGTGTATTTATATATACATACATATATATACATACAGAAGTATAATATGTATTAATGTATTATATTATATATATACCTAAGTTAAATTTTGTACTGTTTGCATATATACAAATATATACATTTATTATATATTGCATTTATTTAATTCATATATCTGTAATATATATTCATATATATTATTTAATTATTCATATATATGTGTGTATTATATGTATATATTCATATACATATTCATATATATGTAATTATTCATATATATATTCATATATATATCAATAATGGCTAAAGAATATGAAGTCATAAATTTGAGAGACAGCAGGATAGGAGGTATAGGAAGGGTTGAAAGGAGGACAATGACAGGTGAATTATGTAATTATATGGTAATTAAATAAAATATTTTAAAAATAAAAAGAATTAACAAATGCAGATGCAGTTAAAAGATAAAGTTCGCATATTTTTGTGCAAAAGGTGCCAATGCACAGATTAAATATATATCATTACTTAACAAAAACAATTTTCTCTAATGAAATATTAGCAGTCATCTCAAATTTTGGGAAAATTATTGTCATCTTTTTATTCCAGTCCTTTTGAACCCCAAATAGACATCACACATTGCACCCCAAGAAAACCTCCCCATGCCTTATTATATTTAAAGCAACAAGAATATATAACAGAGAAAAGATACTAAAAGCATAAGACAGAAATGCCGACTTACTTATAAAGCCAAAACCATTAGAACAACCACAAGATTTATCACTCGAAGGTCTAAAAGCAAGGAAAGCATGAAATAAGTTATTCCGAGTGCTGTAAGAAAACATCTTCCAACCAAGAGTGCTATTTCCAGCAAAGCCGTCCTTTGGAATCAAAGCAAAGAATATATACATCCCAAAAAAAACAAGATAAATTCACAACTAACTTAAAGTTTCAGAGCTCCCCTAAATGAATCCATACAAAAGAAGAAGATGCACTGGTTAGATTTTATCGTCATCTTGACACATCCAGACTCAACAGAGAGAGGGAGCCTCGATGAGGAATTGCATGATCACATTGAACGGTGAACATGGCTGTAAAAGACTGGTTTGGCTGATGGTTGATCGAAAGGGCCCAGCCCACCATGGATGTACATCTCTAGGCTGGTGGGCATGGACAGTGTAAGAAAGCTAAATGAGTGCCAGAGAGTAAGCCAGTAAGTGTGATCTTCCATGGGTTCTGCTGGAGTTCCCACCATAACGTGTCTCAGCGACGTCAGTGATGGACTGGAACCTGGAAGTGCAAGCTTAATAAAAGATTTGTCTCCAAGTTTCTTGGTCAGAATGTATCATCACAGCAACAGAAATCTTACTGGGGAGAAGATAAAAAACAAGAGAATAGGAATGAATAGCTGCTGTGAGAAGAATAGATGAGCGGATCAAAGTTAAGAGAGCACTGAACATTAAAAATAGCAAAATGACAAGCCTTAGTTAAAATGTTCAGTCATAACCCTGAATGTAAATGGTCTTCATTTTCCAAGTAAAAAACACAGGCCGGATAATTAGATTAAAAGCCCAATGCAGCTAATTGTTCAGTGTAGGAAACACACCCTGATAGCTAAGACATGAAGTCTGAACATGAAAAGCTGAAAAATGATGATCTAAGCAAATGGAATCCAGCAACAAGCAAGAGTAGCCATGCTTATAACCAACGAGTAAATCCGATACAAATTTAGAAAAGGCAAAGAACCAGTGTGTACTGATAAAGTGAACAACACATCAGAAAGATAATACTGCTCCACGACGTAAAACAAACACTGACTGAAATAGACAAAAATAGGCTAGGCCACACTCCAAAAGAAGGAGTGAGCTACATTCTCTCTCTTGCCATAGATATGTCGTACACTCACCGGATAAAATCAACAGAGGAACTTGGGTTTACCACACCATAGTTGAATAGACATAATAAACAAAATATCCTATACACAAACCAGAATATGTGTGTGTCGCAAAACAAGTCTTAGAAAATACCCCTAAAAAGAAATAGAATTTATCATGTCAGATCATCAAAAACAGAAAGAAGGAAACAAGAAATAAATCATATGATATACTTCAGAAATTATAAAGATATGGAAAATGAAAGTATACTTTATTAAGGACTAGTGAGCCGCTTATAAATCAAAGTGTACAATTTAAAACATGGAAATGAATGAAGCCCAGCATATCAGAATCCAATACATCAACTTCAATTCTCATAGGAGAATTTACAACTATGATAGCCAGGATTCAAAATGAATCCTAGATGGAGGGGGCCAGTGGTTGTCACTCAGTGATATCCTACTTGCCTTACAGATATGAGGCCCTGGATTCAACACTCAGCAACTAAAAATGAAATTAGTGAAAATTAGTGAAACAAAGTCTAAAAGAATATGACAAACAAAAACAATTCTTTGAAAATATTTATAAAAGAATGGCAGACGCTTAGGCAGTTGAACCAAGAGAAACAGAGAAAAGACCTTCAATAATAGACTTGCAGATGAAAAGGCAGATACAGCAACGAACTCTGAAACCTGATGAATGTGTTTGACAGAAGAGCAGGAGAAAAAAAATCAGCACATAAAAATCAGTGCCACTCTGTATACTGATTAAAAAAAAAAAAAAAGCTTACCAAGAAAACATCAGTAAAAGTGTACCATTCAAAATAACCTTTAAAGAAAGCAAATACCTAGACCTGAACCTAATCAAAAACTGTACCCAGATGGTAGCACCCATCTACAATCTCAGCACTTACTGGTTCAAGGCAGGAATTGGGAAATCAGTGTGCCAACAAGATGGCTTGGTGTTTAGGTAAAGGCCCTTGCTACTGAGCCTGAGATGCTGAGTTCAATTTCCAGGACCCATATTATGGAAGGAGACAACCAGCTCCTGCAGGTTGTCATCTGACCTGCACATGTGTGCCACTGCATGTTCAGACGGACACCACACATGACCCTCCGCATCCTCTACATGTTCCCCAACAGCCCCCCAATGCTGCCTCCCCACTCGTGCATAAAAAATTGATAAATGCATTTTGATAATATTATTTCAATAAGTCATATGAGCTGTATAGTCACATTGCAAACAAAATACAATGAATCATACCTAGGTATAGTCACAGATGCTTGTGACCCAGCATACGAGGCTGAGACAGGTTCCAATAATTCCAAGTCAACCTAAGATAAATAAGAAAACTAAAACAATAAAAATAAATGAGTCTTGATGCATAATATGTATTTGAAAAACCAACTTTAAATGTAATATGCATTGCAAATTAATAATAATGGTTACAGAAGAAAATTCTATTCTAGGGAACAGCAATTTATTTATTAATGACATAAAGCTAACAATTTATTTAAAATAGACAACTTGGATTATACTAACATTAAAATATGCCTTAGAGAACTATGTGAAGACCAAGTAGATGCCAAAGGCTGATTGGAAGTAAAGATTTGTAATATGTGCCTGAAGGAAGACTTGTATGCTGTGTGTGTGTGTATGTGTGTGTGTGTATGTGTGTGTGTGTGTTGTGTGTTTACAACAAAAACAACCCAGTGAGCCAAAGCTATAAATACTAATTTTGCCAAAGATGATATATACAGATAGCATCTAATTACATAATGAGTATGGCATTATTAATTAGAAAAATGAAATATTAAACTACTATGACTACTATTTACTGTACAGAAAAAAATAGCTAAAACTAAAAATAGTGATGGAAAGTTTATACGGAGTATGTGGATTTATCACTATCTATAATACATTCCCAATATAGAAATGAATTTTTATGAATGTTATTATAATTTTCCATAAAACTCCCAAATTCAGACCTAAATATTTGTCAAGACACACACACAAACACACACACACACACACATGTGTACACACACTATCACACTACACACACACATACACAAATTACACACACACACACACAAATTTTATTTGAGTGTTTACATTGACTTAATTTATAATCACCATAGCTTGGAAACAACCCAAATTCTTTCAAACATTAAACTAATAAACAAATCATAAAAGCATAATGGAGTATTATTCAGTAATGTTACGCTAAAAACTGAACTTGTGAGGCTAATGAGGTGCCTCAGCAGGTAAAAGCACTTGCTGCAATGCCTGACAACTTCAGTTCAATCCCCAGACCATATAAAGATGGAAGGAGAGAATAGACCACAGATACTTGTCCTCTGATCTACACACACACTGTTATGGAACACATGCCCTTACAGGACATCTTATATACAACAACAACAATGACAATTATAAAGATGATGATAACAGACTTCTAAAACATAACATTTTTATTAATTCTTTGAGAATTTAATCAGTAATATAATATATTTTGATCATCATCTCCATAGAGGAATAGGCCTGTGTGAAACCTAGAAAGGGTCTATATTCCGGGAGTCTACATTCAGAGACATGTGTGGTCCAGATAGAATGTAGAAATAATGTTAAGAATGCTAGGACACACCTTTAATCCCAGTAAAGCAGTGGTAGCAAACATCTTTAGTCCCAGTTTTCAGAAAGCAGTGATGGTGCACTCCTTTAATCCCTAAGACAAATACAGAGTGTGAAGCAGACACGGGAAGCAGAACTCAGAAGGAGTCAGGGTCACACAGAAAGTGATATCTGAGATGAGTCAGAGTGAATGGCAGGCAAAGTGACTAATCAGAGGAAGAGTTAGAGACCGAATCACAGTGAGGACATGCACAACTCTCAGGAGAAAAAGGCAGGCTCTCACCTCAGAGCAGCAGTCTGCTCTAGAATGTACAGAGGCTGAGACTGAAGACTCCTCGTTCTAGGGATAAGAGTAGATTGTAAAGAGGCCAAAACACTCAAGGGTTCCAGGCAAGAACTGATGATTGAATTAAAGAATAAAGTCTTCGGACCTGACTCTACTGCTACACATCTCACCACCACTTTTCCCCCTAATTCCTACCTGATCAAGTACCTACCCTTCCACTTCCTTGTAACATCATTTCTCCCAATAGTTTTTTTTTAATAGCACACTGAGTTCAATTCACAGTGCACATACACATATAGGTTGTCATGATCTGTTGAGCCATTTCACCACCCCCTAAATGAGCTTTCAATTCATATAGCAGTATGGATCAATAGCAAGTACATTTTACCAGGTGAATGAAGTTTTCAATCCAAAAGCTACACAATGTATACTTTGATTATGTGATATATAGGGCAAGACCCTGGCTTGAGGATGTAGCTAGTAGTGAGGCCCTCAGTTCAATGTTTGGCACTACAGAGAAAAGGAAGAAGAAGGAGGAAAGGAGGAGGAGACATAAATGAAAGGGTAAGAAAGGAAGAGAAGAAAAAGAAGAAAAAGGCCCAGGGCTGGCTCCAGGGAGGAGGGTCTATTGTAAATGGGTCAAAATGCTAAAAACAAAATGTCTCTATTGTAGGGATAACATGAGTATAAGTTTATTAAAATTATTCATCAGTATTCTGATTGAATGAATTACACAATTTGCAAATTCTGCTTGAGTATATGTAATTTTGAAGTAATACTTTTAAGATATTAATGATTTTCTAGAAGTCTGATAACGTATTTTTTCCCTTCTAATACACAAGGTAAAGAGGTGTAACTGTCCCCTTGGAAACATGTATCAAGAGACCATACTTCAGAACCAACATCAGAGCTGAAACATATAGAGCTAGCTATTAATATTCTCTGTTGTGGCTGGCTCTCAGCACCTCATAGGGCATCAAATAAATAGTCATTGCTGACTGACTGTTCTTTACAATTCTTGCAGCAAGGGGTTGAAGGAAACATTGACTGGAAATAAGAAATCAGAAACTGTAATTTCCAAGAGGGCAGATACAAGCCCCTAGCACTGTATCTAATAGTGCAACCTACAAATTTGAGCTCCATCAACAGGAAACAGAAAAAGAATCTGAGAACTGTGGTTCCTCATCCCTTTGTTCTGCCATTCTTCCTCATTGATAATTCATGTCCTTCTCTGTGTTTACTCTGTCACACATGCATGCACATTCTCTCTCTCTCTCTCTCTAATCAGTACTATATACCCTAAAACTAGGTTAGATATGTTGTCTAGAGAGTATACTTATCTAGAAAATGAATTAGTGAGTTAAGCTTTATCTGCTATATTACAATTATATTTAAATCCCAGTATCTAAAATGCTAAATTACACTTATTTCCCTTAATAACAAGACTGATAGTGTTTTCTCATCTTTACGTTATTATGAAATGCGTGCTGGACTCAGGAAAGATGTGCAATGCTGTCTGGATATTGAGGAGCTAATTTACTGAGATACAAATTTTATTCCCAAAGGTCTTACGAGGTAGTGCTTATGATGCAAAGCCAATTGACCAGTGGTACTCTGCTCTTGAATTTCTATTTATAAACTATCAAAGCTTTCAACTGTCAAATGCATAATACAGGCAGCTCAAACCCAGTAAGTTCAGAAAAGAATGATTCACCTTGTGTTAACTATAAAATAATTTTTTTCTGGCAGATAACTTAATTATAAAATAAATAACCCACTAAATCCCATGGAGGATAAAGGTATGTAGTCATATCACAATAGTTACACTACCTACAGTAGTAGGTAACTGGCCCTCCCTTGCTTTTTGTACACTCCTGTGAACAAGAGAAGATGCAGTTCTGTCTCTTCTACTTGTCTTCATTGGGAAACTTTAAGAATGCACATATTAAAATACAAATTCCCAACAAAGTCAATAAAATATGCTTCATTTGAGCTTGAAATTTGTTCAAGATTTCATTCACAAGACTTTGATAAGTCAATTGGACATCTATTGATGTCTTGTCATTTCTGAGAACACTGGGTCAAAGAAACAGGAACTAACAATTAGTATTAAGTAATGAATATTTCACACACATTTTGAAAGTAGCTCCATTGATTTCACGTAGTTCAATATGGATTATTTACATTATCTGAGGCAATAAGTTAGCTCTCTCTATTGAGAAGACAATAAACCAAATTATTACATGGAAGCTTGAGAATTATGTGCTTTATACAAAGCAATCAACTTAATTATGATTAAGTTTTATTCCTAAAAATATGTCTATTGCTCAGATTTCTGGATTTGTACTTTCACTTAGTATAAAAGCATATTGTCAGGGTTAGTACAAATAGCAGTGATGTACTGTACACTCAGAAAAGCTATAAAAAGAATTGTGAAATTTTTTCAACACAAAGAAATAATATATAAATTTGAGAGACATATATATATATATATATATATATATATTTTATATATCCCAATATAAACATTACACAATATGCATAGTTTTTAAAATGTCAGTGGTACTCCACAAAATGAACCATTTTTGCACATAATATTTAAAAAAAGAAACCATCTTCCTGAATATTCCAAGCTTTCTATCTGTGAAATGAGTTAGAAGCTCAGTTCCCACACATTCACTCATGAAAGGCTTAGACTCAATTCTACTTACAAGATCTTATAAGATCTAATCCACCCCCTCTCATCATCCTCATTTATTCAAGGCTGTTTCTATTTCTCTTGAAATGATCCCTATGTGGTTCCGGCATTGTATCATAATTTGAAGATATCCTGAGTCATTTTCATGAAAATATAAACAGTAACAATAACACTAATCTTAAAGAAAACAGATCTGGATAGGCAAGTTCAAAAAAGACTTCTCAAACGTTTTCCTGTAAATGCCTTTTTAATAATGCATCAGCTTGTTTACAAGAAAATTATACTTACTGAAAAGTTAGAAATGAAAAAAAGTTTACTGTTAACCACTCTATCCCAAAGTAACCACTGTTGACATACTGGTGTATAGCCCTCAATCTTTTCTACACAAGGTAATTATAAATTAGATTATACTATCTGTATTATTTTTATCTCTTTCATCTCTGATATATTGTGCACATCTTCCTCTGTCTACAACTATAAATAAAAAAGAAAGAGATTAAGAAGGGTTGAATAAGATAGCCATGGCTCAGCTGCTCCCTCAAAGAATGAAAGTAACAAACGCACGACTGACTTTCGAGGAGGATACAATAACAGAATACTTAAAACCAGCAGGATCAAAAAATGAAACAACAACATAGAAAAACATTACACCTTGCCACTTGTCCCAGCTGAGGTGGGAGAGTATCCATTCTGTGTGAAAGAGAATGGTGGCAAAGTCTATCACTGTGGATACTGAGAATGCTGAGTCGAGAAATTAAAAAACATAATGGACTTTAAACCTACCAGAGTGTCCTGACATTTGGAGTATGATTACATTGGAAAGGAGACTGTGTATTATCTCCAAGGGATCATTCAGGGTGCTGTAGCAAAGTCTCTCCTAAGAAAGGTCTGAATTTATAGTTTCTAGGGGTCTTCAACAGGAAGCTGCCTTGTTAACAAAATATGGCTTAGTAGAGTTACTCTGACTCACAGAGTACCTTACATTGTAGGGGAGTTGTTATCTCATGAGCAGCATGGTAGATATTATTGGAAAGAACCTTGAGGTCAGGATGCCAGTCCTCTGAGATTAGCATAATCATCTGTGGATTGCTGCTCCTGCCAGAACTGCAGGTACTCACCCGTGCAGTTCACACCATCCTTCCCTCAAGCACAACACAAAGCTGTCTGTTGCAGCATGGGAAAAGAACCCCATGGATCAAATTCTGGCCTTCACACAGGAGCATGTTGGGACAGCACTGATCAATGTCATGGTTCCAACAATTGCCTTGCTTTTTGTGCATGCTTTATTGATGTCCAAAGAAAACTATGTCCAGATATGTTCTGTTCTCTTGTTTCCTTGGCATTTTAACTAAAAATCTTTGGTAGAAGCTAGTTGTCACAACATTGACAGGCACATTTGGCCTGTATGGGCTGAAGGTTCCACTCCTAAATAATATACCCACAGTGGGAGCACAAAGCAGCATTATGATCTATGATGGTTCCAGCCCTATGCAGCTCCACCCCTTATCTGATCATGGATTCTGAAAGGACTGTGTCTGATTTCTACAGAAGCAGTGCGTCAGTTTCTGTCTCTATTTGTGTAACATCTGAACCAACATCACAGCCAGTTTGAAGAAAAGTACATCAGTGTGTCCAGTTGCCACTACTGAGGCAGCCAGTACATCAAAAAATAGAACCAGTGTTACCAGTGCCCAAGAAAACTACGGTCACTTGATAAGGGCTATCAATTCCACTGTAAAGTTAGCCACACTGTTGTACCACACCCTCTCCTCGGTTTATAGTACAACTGTCTGAACTACTTGTTTCTTAATTCTTGCATAACTGCAAAGATTGTAGGTCTCACCAATTGTGACATGATATGTACTATGCCTAAAATCACTAATCAAAGACAAAAAGAATACATTTCTGTTCACCACTGCAAATAAATATAACAATCCAGTACAAAGCAAAACTCAACAGCTATCTTCAGAAGAAAGTTACTTACCGTGAAGGCAATCTCATAAAAGTGGCAGAGATGCCCAGTGTGTGTGTCTATTACTGGAAGAATATAGGAGCAAAGAAGGTAATGATACTGCCACAGATAACAACTCTCTGGCAACTGGTTCCAATGAAGTCAGAATGGATGAATTGCTAATGAATTCAAAAGAATGATTTCAATAATCCCAATGAGATCAAAGGGAATACAAATAAGTAATTAAATAAAAGTAGAAAGACAGTGGGATATGAAAAAAATTTCTTTGAAGATACAAAGTTTATTTAGAAAACGAAGACAAAATTTTAGAAATTATAATGTTCAGTACATTAATCAAATTTGCATCATTGAAATTAAATATCTGATGGAAACAAGGGAAGGGAGGAAGGACATTATTCCACTTAGCATTTCAAAATTTTCAGTCTAGGATGACAAGGAGAGCATGGCAGATAAAAGCAATTCATACCAAGTTGGATGGGAAACAGCAGTGTCTGTTCCTTTCACCTTTCATTCAATTTAGCCCTTCAGCTAAAGAAGGAATGCCACTCACATGCACCCACAACTGATCGCTATGGAAGCATGCTCACTAATACACCCAGAGGGAATCTGAATCCTCTAGGTAATTCTAAATCAAGTTGACAATGAATACTATGCATGACATTCCACAAAGGAATCTCTGTGAGTTTGAGACTAGCTTGATCTATACAGTGAGCTCCTGGTTAGCCAGAGAGCCAAAGCTACATGAGACATTGTCTCAAAAAGAAAAAAAAAAGATGGAGAAAACAATAAATATTTTAAGTATAAGAATATATATATATTTAAGTATATTTAAGTATATCTATTTAAGTATAAGAATATATGTTTTTAAAAAAATCTAAATGACTGAAATAAATTCTTGCCTCTTATCTGATCATAATGAAGTGAAACTAGATGTCAACTTTAAAAGAACTTTATAAACTATACAAACATAAAAACTAATAAATGTGAGCTAATAATAGATCATTGAAGTAAAAAAAAAGAAATTTAAAAATTATTTCTAACAAAATAAAATGAAAAAACACAGCATAATAAAACTGATAGTAGTACTAAAAAGAAGTCATAAACAATTGCTTTCCACATCAATTAGTTGAAATATCTTCACTTATAAAGCTAATGGCATGTCTAAAGATCTTAGAAAATAAAGGATAAACCAAGTCAGAGCTATAAGAATGAAAAGAACAATAAGGATTAGAGCATAGATTAACTAGACCCAACAGCTAACAAAAGTGATGATGAAACAGAGATTGGATTATTGATTAGAAAAATTTACAAACCTGTAACTAAGCTGAAAACAGTAAGCAGACCAGAATCAAGTAATTAAAATTATAAACACCAAAGAAGTTATTACACATGATTCTATAGAAATACAAAGGACCAGTAGAGATTATTTTGACAAATATGCCCCAAAAAAATTAGGAAAACTTTAGAACAGTGGTTCTTAACCTGTGGGTCACACTCATCAGAAAACGCATATTTACAATGGTCTTAGGAACAGAGACACAGTTCAGTAGCAAAGTTATAGTTATGAAGTATCAAGGAAAGTAATTTTATGGTTTGGGATCACCATAACATGAGGAACTGTATTAAAGGACTGCAGCATTAAGAAAGTTGAGAACCAAGAAGACTTGGGGCTGTTTAAGACATGTAGCCACCAAAACTGAACAAAAAAAGCAAGGAAGAGTGTAATGGGGTATTTGGAGAAAAGAAAGAGAAGGGAGAAATGTAACTTTATTATAATCTCTATTTTTTTTTAACTTTAAAATTTTTTAAAAAATTTTTAAAAATAGAGTAACAGTAAAGAGTGAATCAGCAACAAAGTGTTTCCCAACAAGGGATGTTCATGGTCATATATCATCACTGCTATTTTTATCAGAATTTTAATGAAGAACTAACACCAAGAATTCTCAAGTTATTTAAAATCAAAAGGTAGGAATCTAACCAAACCTATCTATGAAGCTAACACTAACCTATTAGGAAAACATGTCAAAGGAAGGTACACACACACACACACACACACACACACACACACGACAAACTAAAGTCTATAAACATGAAGGATGCAAATGATTTTATCATCTCAATGGATGCAGCAAAAAAAATTAAAAATTTCAATATTCCTTTATGATAAATATAGGAAAACAAATATAGAATAATCACAGCTCATCATCATAAAGACTGGATCTAACAAAGCCACATTCTACACAATACTGAATGTTAAAGACTGGAAGCATTTTAATTAAAACCAACAAGAATAGAAAGTGTCTATTGTATCTATTGTCACTATTCTTGTTAAATACAATTTTAATAGTTCTAGTCAAAGCAAGTAAGCATGAGAAAGAAATGAAAGACATGAATATGAAAGGAAATATGCAAATTGCCCTTGTTTGCCTATGTTAACTATTTGATAAGCAAATAATCTACAGATTCAACCAAAAGATGAATAGAACTTAGAAATAAATGTGGTAAGGTAGTGTGATTAACAAACACCAACAACAGCATGCAGAAATTGTAGGTCCTCTGATTGCTCTAAGTCTTCAAGCACTGTGCTGAGCTGGAATGGCAAGAATGGATATCCTTATCTGCTTCTGGATGTTACTGGAACTGCTTTGAGGGTTTTTTTTTCTTTCTCTATTTAACATGATGTTGGCCATGGGATTGCATGTTGCCTTTATTATGTTGAGATTTACCTCCTGTATTCCAAGAGAAAGAGATAAATTATACAAACAAAAAAGGAAGAAGCCAAGGTATCATTATTTACAGATGATATAATTCTATACATGAAAGACCCAAAAGACTCTACCAGAAAACTCCTTCAGATGATAAATACATTTGGCAAAGTAGCAGGAAACAAAATTAACACAACAAAAATCAGTAGCATTTCCATATACAAAAGACGAGCACGCGAAGAAATGCCAGGGGTCAACACATTCACAATAATTTCAAAAGGAGTAAATTTAACCAAGGAAATGAAAGACTTGTGCAATGAAAATATAAGAAAGGCACTGAAGGAGGAAACTAAAAGGATACCAGAAGATGAAAAGAGCCATCCCTCCCACTCTTGCTCATAGAGTAGTAAGAAAAATATTGTGAAAATGGCCATCCCACTGTGAGCAAACCACAGGTTAAATTTGAAAGAGAAAATAGGGGATATCTAGTAAGGTTTGGAGGAAGGAAAGGAAAGGGGAAAATGATGTAATTATAATGTCAAGAATGAAAAAAAAAGGGAAAAAATGGAGAAATAACATTTTCAACATACTGAGCTAGGAAAGCTGGATGTTCTCATGCAGAAGACAGGAACCCGTATCTCTCAGCTTGTGCAAAGAGCAACTCAAAATGATCAAGGATAAGAATGTCAAACCTGGAATTCTGAATCTATCACAGGGGAACACTTCATGATATTGGGATAGACAAAGGACTGGATCTGATTAAAACACACAGGGGAAAAAAAGGAAAAGCTAAAAAGATTACAACAAACTAAGAAGCTTATGGATAAAACAGAAACAAGAAGCAAGGTGAACAGGCAATAATCAGAAAAACTCTTCGCCAGCAATTCATCTGACAAGAGAATTATACACCAATTACATAAGAACACACAAAAAAAATAACAAAGAATATACTATGTGCTTTAAACAATGGATAATATAACTCAACATCTTTTTTCCTAAAATTTGTATTACGTTATTCAATTATTTGAGTTTGTATCTGTGTTTGTGTTTATATTATATGTATGCACCATGACACACCTGTGATGTCAGAAATGAAAACATAGAAGTCAATGTTCTCCTTTTACTATGTGAGTCCAAGAGATCAAGTTCAAGTCGATAGGCATGGCAGCAAATACCTTTACCAAGCACATCATAGAAAAGACATACAAAACACACACATACACTTTAGATGCTCAATTAGCCATCAGAGAAATGTAAATAAAAACTAAAATGAGATCCCGTCTCATACTAGTCTAAACAGCTATTAGAAGAATATTGGCAAAGACCTTTATACAATTTAACGTGAATATAAATTCACTCACCCAATATTGAAATCATTATGAAAATTCCTTAGGGAGAAAAAAATTATACCTATCACATAATTAGGGTATTCCACTCCTGAACATTAATCCAAAGGAAAGAAAATCCACATATAAAGGAAATAACTATGTGTCCACGTTTATTGTTGGCACTTTTCACAATAGCCAAGTTATAAAATCATCCAGGTGCCCATCAACATATGGATGAAAAATGAAAATGTTGTATTTGTACACAATGGAATACTGTTCAACTGTTATGAAAAGAGGAATTCTGTTCTTTGTACCACAATGATGGAAGAGAAGTGCATCACGTTAAGGTAAATAGCACGCACAGAAAGACAAGTATCAACTGTTCTCCATTGTATGTGCAAACTTTAAAAATATCAAACCGAAAATCAAAAAATGATTACTACAGATTGGTAAGAGTGCTGGAGTTGGCAGGTCAAGGGTGAGATATGTGGATAGGAATGATCAATGCAGGTATGAAAATATCACAATGAACTTCATTACTCTGCACCATTACAATATGATAATAAAATAAGCCATATGTAAAACAGATAAAGGGTCTTTTTGTAAGTCACTGTGCTAATATACTGTTTTTTTTAATTATTAATGTTGTATCTTTGAATATTTAATTGTTTTCAGGTTTCTTCTATTTTAAATACAGAAAACAGAGCATTCCAATACTATGGATAATAATACACCAGGGCTTCTGTCTGAAAACCTCTTATCAAGTTAACACAAATACTTTCAAATACCCATGTCATCTTAATTAAGGTTGCTATTGTTGTAATGAAACATCATATCCCAAAAAGCAAGTTGGGGAGAAAAGGGTTTCTTTGACTTACACTTCCATATCATTGTTCACCATCCAAGAAAGTCAGGACAGGACCTCAAACAGGGCAGGAACCTGGAAGTAGGGCTGATGCAGAGACCACAGAAGGGTGCTGCTTACTGGATTTCTCTTTGTGACTTGCTCAGCCTGCCTTCTTATAGAACCCAGGACCACAAACTCAGGGATGGCACTGCCAACTGTGGGCTGGGCCCTTCTCCATCAGTCACTAATTAAGAAAATGTTCTATAAGCTTCCTCCAGCCCAATCTTATGGAGGCATTTTCTTAACTGAGTTTCCCTCCTCTAGATGACTTTAACATTGTATCAAGTTTACATAAAACTATCCAGCAAAAATGTCTTCTAACTCACTTTGACAATGAATGCAATTTTAAATTATTTTCCCAAAGCCATATATTTTATTCAATGCGGAGTTATAATAGTTTGTTTTCTATCCTGCAGTAATGAAAAGGCAGGAGATAGATGAAAGCTTTAATTAGCATGAATTGCATTAAAAAATAAGAACAATGACTAATGTAATTTTAAAATACATAAAATTCAGTGGTTATTTTCTATGAGATAATTGTTAGTATAGAATGTCAAAGGCATGAAATAAAGAAATAATCCTAAAAGTAGCACAAGAAACACATTAACTCACATGTAGAGGGAGAGTGATCACAACTCTCTCAGACTTATTATAGCAACCATGAACCCAGAAGACTTCAGGATGAAATATTTTAAGCTCTAAAGTAAGTAACTGTGAACCACAAAACTAAAAACAACCAAAGAAACTTCAGGGCTAACATACAGACCAACTAGATTTAACATACATATCCAGAATAATCTACTGAGCAGATGGAGAATACACATTTTCTCAGTGTCACAGGGAAGGACCTTTTTCCAAAATTAATCATCTTATAGAACACAAATCAAGTCTCAACAAATAAAAAGTAGATGATTCCTTACATCTTATCTAATCACAATAGAAGAAAATGACAAGAGAAACTACAAAAGCTACAAAAAAAAATTTGGAGACTGAACTATACATTTTAAATGAACAGTGGATCATCTCAAACAACAGAGATGGAACTGAAATCTTCCTAGAGGCCAATGATATGGAGAACGGAGACATGATCTATCATAACCTCTGAGATGCAGTGAAGGTAGTCCTGAAAGAAAAGTTCATAGCAATAAATACTCACATTAAAAATTATGCGACGTATCAAACAAATAACATAATGATTCACTCCAAGGCTCTTGGAAACAGTAATCAGACAATCCTAAATCCAGTAGACAGTGATAAATAAGTTTAGGGGGAAATTAATGAAATAGAGAACAAAGGAACAATACACAAAATCAACCAACCAAATGAGATCGACAAATGCTTAGACAATCTGAGAAAAATACAGGAGAAAAAGACAAAAATTAACAAAATTTGAAGCCAAAAGAGTTTCATTCCAGCAGACTCCAAGAAAGCAAGCATTGGCCAAAGTACAAACAAAAGAACATCCATTCATGGCTTATGAGGATGCAGAATGATGAATCACTTTGCAAGGCAGGTTGCCAATTTTTTATAACACTACATATATTCTAACAAATAATAAAAAAAAAATTGTACTGCTAGAATTGATTCGAGGGAATTAAAAACCTATGTCTACACAAAGACATTCATATAAATATTTATGTCACCATTATTCGTGATTACCAAAACTTGGAGACAGCAAAATGTTCTTCAGTGGATGAACTGCTAAACTGTTGGTGCATGTAGATAGTGTGCTGATATTCCAAAACAGCTCTTCATCCATGTAGACATAACACATTACCTCTTAGTGTCTATGGTTTACCTTTGGATACATTTCTGGTATTATATATTATTTGTTCTTCATGATAATATTCACTAATGTCTACATGGATGAAGAGCTGTTTTGGAATATCAGCACACTATCTCCATGCACCAACAGTTTATCAGTGAATATTATCATGAAGAACCCACCATGAAAAAGATTTGTACTGTATGATTCCAATGTTTTTTACTCTAGAAAGAACAAAACTATGAAAGCATTAAAAAAGTAGTAGTTGCCAAGAGCCAGGAAAGAAAATAAGGTAAAGAGACAACACAGATGATTTGTAAGGCTGTAAAGGTATTCTATATAGTATTATAAGAGTGAATATATCATAATATATCTTTACAAATAATATATAATACCAGAAATGTGTCCAAAGGTAAACCATGGACTCTAAGAGATGATGTGTTTCATCAAATATGATAATTGTTCCAATCTTATATGGGATGTTAATAATAATATTTAACCATAGTACAATATGTCCACATGGTAGCAGGAACTGTACAAGTAATATTTGTTAACTTCCATGCAAAATTTTTATGAGTCTAAAACTACTCTAACAATAAATCCTCTCTCTATATGAATACACATATACACATTGTAGCCATTTTCAATCATATTATAATTTGGTAGCTGGTAAGAAACAGAAAAGTCTTCCCATCAGGTTTTTATTTTGTTGCTCAAGCATGATTAATTTCATGTCTGTTAACTGACATATTCCCTGGTCAGAGGTTGTTAATTTTATATTATATTGAATTAAAACTTATGGTATTTTCTCATCATTTGTTGCTTGGTTTGTATCAATAGGCAGTGATACAATTTAATTACTTTTATGAAAATGAACTGAGCAGTATTATCACTTTGTACAAGTTCTAATGCTGAACGCACTTTAGATGGGTAAGCACAGAACTTGCCAAGTGAGTTCACTTGCAGCATACTAATATGAAGAAGTTCTTATTTATAGAATATTATTCACCCTCTGATACAAGAAATTGATTACCCTTTCCTGGTTCATTTGTTTTCTCCATGCTCTGTGGGGCCATTATATTGCTTCTGTATAATTCTCTAACTTGTTATTTCCCACTAGCAATAGTAACAGCAATTACTTTCTTAGATGACAAGCATTATGATAACTTACGTGTAATAAAATAATGGAATAGGTAGCATTGAAACTCAGAGCCTACAAGCCTTTTAATTTAATGATAAATTCTATACATTAAATGTCTAAGAGATGAGAAGTAGCTCTTTTGGATTATGTTATACTGGATATAGGGGAAGGGCACACCAGGGATGAATTTAGACAGTTTATTTGCAATTTGCAGTATTTTTCTTTTATATTTAAATTTATAATTTCATCTTATCCAATAATTGAAATATATGAAAAAACAGGGGATACCAGAACCCCTTATTTCAGAAAGTGTCTTGTAATGCTGACATATGGCTCCCAACAGCAGGGACAAGGCAAAGATTAAGCAATGGAGAAATTCAGTGTCTGGAGGTAAGAACATGTAGATATAAAATTTATCTAAAATGCTTACCCATTTTGTGGCCTTAGGAAAATTGCTTAGTGGTAGACAATCTCTTTTGTAAAAATCCCATGGATTTTCAAAACGATAAACAAACATAATGCATATAAAAAGTTTAACATGACTTGGTTAATAACATACCTTAAAAAGCATATTAGATGTCATTGCTGCTTTTATTTTTCTTTTAATCCATATTTTAAAAATAAGTTTTCTGATGATTCTAGTTTTATTATCATTAGTAGTGTTGACATTCTAAATGTTCCTATTTTAGTTTCCTCTAAAACTCTTTAAGGATAGTACATCCTACCCAACCCATTCCTATCCTTCCTGCAAAATTGGATGGTGCTTCTATTCTGCAGAGAGATGGTAAAGATAGATAGATTATAGACAGAGATCAATATAGATAAAGATACATAGATTGATAAAGATGGTATGGATATAGATATAAATGAATATGAATAAAAATATAGATATTATCGTTTACTGTACAAGCTTTATTTCTGGCATATATGGTAAGTACAGAGGAACACAGAAGAAGCTCAAGGAAACATCCTAATAAGGACTCTGGGGTCCATGTAACTCAGACTGCTGATGGCGACAGCAAACAGTTGTAGAATATCCATTCTGTCACACACATATATAAACACTTTGAAAACCTTCAAATTGGTGAAGCAAAGCCAGTTGTTTTCCAGATATTATCAGAATAAAATGTCAATAACAAAGTGTCTCCCATTCTCATTGTAGCTGCTTACTTCTGAATAATACTGAAAATATAAAATCCCAGCGGACCATTGCTACAGTAGAATTTAATGGGTAATATCTAAGACTTTCCCTAGGATCAATATAGTAACACCAAGAATAATGTCACATGATGAGGAAAGCAAAACATGAATAACATCTTTTCAAAATAAATGTTTTACCCAAAGCATCCTTGTAAGTAAATAGGGGGTATGGGTATGTGTATGGGGGGGGGGGTTCTATACAGTATATTTGTAATTTTTCTCTATGTTACACAAATGTGTGCTTGATTAAATTTTCTACATAATTTATTGTCACATTTGATAAATGTCACATGCGACCAATACAAACATAAAAGAAGAAGGAAGGCAAGGAAAATGACTTTTTAAAAAATACATAAGGGGAAAACAATAGCAAGATAGTAGATAAAGATGGGCAAAGAGCAAAGTTGAAGACTAGACATGTGAAACAGTTCTACAACCAACCACTTACACCTGCAGTAGCAACTTGGGAATGGGTAAGAATATTTCAGAGCAACAGGACAGCTAGTGTTAAAAGGAGAAAGTAGCATATGACTGAAGATGTAGCACCCAGAGGGACTGTATATCTAGCATCTTTAAGGCTCTGGGTCCACTCCTCAGGACTGGGGAGAAAAATAAAAAGAGAAGTAGCATACAGTAAAAGATACTAAGGAAAAAGAAAATAGCTGAAATTCTTACCAATTGGAATCACGTGTTCACATTTGTGTGCGGAACTGAAATCTATCTCATAGAAAATAGGAGAATCATGGTTACTAGAGGGTAATACAGACAAGTAGAAGGTTGGATATGAATTACAAAATAAAACTGGATACAAAAATTAAATTTCAGTGTTCTGCAGCCCATGATTTAAAAAAAAAAAAACCCCACTGTGTGTATTAAAAAAATTGGAAGAGGCAGAGTCTCAATAGTAAGTTTCCACATGACTTTTTCAAAGGTCTCAGTGCTTTTTACCCTTCACTGTATTCCTCCCTCTCTTCTGCCCTTCCTGATTCCAATTTTGCCCTTCTTGTTACACAATACCCTTTTAACCCTTTATAGCAGTTTATACTATCGCCCCTCTCATGGAAGACCCTCCTATTGCCCCTTAGTAACCTCCTGACCTCTATCAGCATTCCAAAGGAAACACGTGTGTATGAATATTTAAAGCTAACCTCCACGAATGAGAGAATGCATTTGACATTTGACTTTCTGGGTCTGGATTACCTCACTCAGAATGATTGTTTCCAGCTCCTTCTAATTATCTAAAAGAAATTATAATTTCATTTTCTTAGTAGCTGAATGATATTCCATTGTGAGATGTATCACATTTTCATTATCTATTTATCAGTTCATAAACATCTATATTGTTCCCATTTTTCATGGGTATTGTGAACAGAGAAACAATAAATATGAATAAATGAATACTAGGACATGGAAACCTTTGAGTCAAGGAGTTGATCATGTGGTAGATCTATTTCTAGCATCTTAGGGAACTTTCACATTGGTTTTAATAGTTGCTCTATCAATATTCATTCCAACCATCAGTGAGTTCCTCCTTTCCTCACTTACATGCTATCATTTGTCATCTTTGATTTTTTGGTTTTTTTTTTTTTGTCTTAGTCATTCAACTAGGGTAAGATGAAATCTCGAAGTAGTTTTAATTTGCATTTCCCTGATGGCTAAGACAGTTAAACTTGTTAAAAATTATTTCTCAGCTATTTGGATTTTATCTTTTGAGAACTGCCTGAGGTTAAAGCTTTCTAAACACACACACACACATACACACACACACACACACACACACACACACACACACACACACCCCCACAGGGAGTTACCCTATAATAAGGCAGCAAAGAAAAAGAGAGAGAGAGAAAGAGAGAGAGAGATATTAACCCTGTAACAAAGCAGCAATGTTCCTCCTAGACACCACAGTCTAAAATAAAATCCCAGTGCCAGAACTGAGTTACTTCTTTTATAGTTGTTGGCCTATAAGGTCCCAAAGACTCCCAAACACTGCAAGCTATTGTCCATGCTCTTGAGTCAGAGAACATAGAGAAATCAAGCCTGTGCGGATCTGGTAGCTTCTTCCCTACTGGCTAGATTTCACAGTACCTTCCAGTACTGGGCACACTACCAGATGAGAGAAGCTGTGAACCCTCTGAGCTATAATAACAACTGGCCTGTCAAGACACACCCATTGATGTAATGGTAGTGGCATGAACATTGTGGAAGTAAACAACAACTTTCTGATTGGATTTAAGTCCTGCTTCACAAGATGAAACCCATACTTGGCACCATTACAGGCCAAGAACTTACGGTTCAGCAGAAGGTGTACTAGGCAACTACCTACTACTATTATGCTTCTAAATGGACATAATATTAATCTGACTCCTATTAACTTATTGTTATAACCAAAGATCAATGCATCTCTCAACCTTCACCAGAGAAGGTTATATTCTCAGTAGATGGTGATTCAGAGACCCAAACTGGTCAGTGTGTAGAGTATAAAAAGAAGGCTGCACAATGTTCAATCCTAAATGGAAATTACATTCTCTGCCATCAAGGACTGGGGGTCATTGTAGAAGAGGTGGTAGGAAGAGTGTAAGAGCCAGGGGTGGTAGATGACATGGAGGAAACAGTGTCTTCCTGACACAGCAAGGCAGTTGCACATGTAAAGCACAGCATCTGTAACAGTAAACACAAGACCTCTGCCAGGCCAAGTCAGACAAGATACCAACATTAAAGGGGAATGAAGCACACAATCTCATCCCTAGCTGTGGAGCTATTCCCAATTGTTAGCTGCTGGAAGAAGCAGAGTCAATTTTCGGTAAGAGTGTAGCCCCCATAAGCCAATAATGCCACAGTGGGATACCACATATCCAAGAATATTTGGCAACACAAATTGGTTTTGATGGTTTAAAAAAAATAACATAACGTAAGAATGGGAAACTGGATCTGGGAACACTGGCAGGGGGGTGAATAAGATCAAAATGTTGTAGAAAATTGTCAAAGGACTAAGAAAATTATTTTGAAAAAAGAATTGGAAGAATTTGTAGATGTCAAACACATGCTATCAATGTTTGAAAAGATGGAAATACTGATACACTATTTGACCATTACAGATCTTAAGCACATATCAAAATATCATCTTTTACCTAACAAATATGCAGAATGTTCTATGTCAAGTAAATACGCACTTGAAAATATTTTGTTTGTAACAATTGGAAAATAAAACTAAAGTGAAGAAAAAGAATAATAACAATAAATCCCAGGAGGAAAGAAAAAAGAAACTACTAAAAGAAGATATGAAAGGACCAACAATTTTAGAACAGGTTTTTTTCTTAAAGCATATTAAAGGAGAGTATATACTAACATTACAAACAGAAAAAAATATCTTCAGAGGACAATGGAACTCGTAAAAGTTAAATACTCAGGGAAGACAGAGATCTAATTATAGATCATTGTCAGCTCTTAAAATAGGCTTTGTCTTGTTTTCTTCCACTTTCACCAGTACACATGGCCAAATAACTAACAAGAGTGGTGCTGCTTGTTTGCAAGTGGCCTTTGACACAACAAAAGAGGCTCTTCAGCTTTACCAAAGAGCCAAGGAGAGCTTCTCTTTGGACACAATAAAAAAGACAACACTGGAAGTTGCTCCACTGGTAAAATGATACAAATGATATGACAGAACATTTTTGAACACTAAAAAATTAAAAAGAAACTGACCTGTTTTAGACAGAAATAGAATTTGGAGAAACGCAATCCCTTCCCCCCGCTCTGCTGAGACTATATATGAAGATGCGGTTTTAACATGGTGACTACCTTAGAGATTAGGGTAGATCCTTGGATCTGCCAATTATCAGCAATACTGCGCCACGACCAAAGCTACTGGATCTACTATGACCTACATGGATGAAACAGAAGTTACAAAGCTAGTCTAAAGATTAAATAATATCCTGACTATAAATAGTGGTAGCTTGGCATAGAAAATATTCTTGGTCTTACTGAAGTTGTTATATATGAAATTATATTATAAAAACCTTTTATTTTTTTGATTAGTTTACCATTATGGAGTTTCCTTTTGACTTTTCAATACGTTTGTAGCTTTTTTGATTCCCCACCCACCCACCCACCCATCTCCCCATCTCTAAACCAAAACCCCCATTTATCCTCTAGCATTTGTGTAATCTGCTTTTATTTTCATTTCACACATGTTTCATTATCTCCACAAGTCTTGGTAATGATTGTAAAATTAATAACTTTCATTCAGAATTCAAACTCATCTCCTAAATAATAATTGAATGGTTAAATACTCTATGATTACATAATCATGTTAATTTGATTAAAATTAAGCATCTTCTTTAGAAAATTGAGATATATTTCATTTACAGCATTTAAAAAATATTTTCTACAAATGCAGAATTTATGAGAGAGCAGTAACAGTTCAAAGATAAGGAATTAACCTCTATGGCACATTTTTAACTACTATAAAATATTATAAAATACTTGGAAATTGATAGTTCTGCATGGCGCTTTCATTAGACATGCCATTTTAATGCTGTCAAACTATAAAAAGAGGGCTGTTTGACAGTGGGCCATCTCTTTTGCCTGGCTGCCTTGAGTGAGGGGACTGTTTGCAAAGCAACCAGCTGGACAGTCCAGATAGAAGGCCGAGTGTTTGGCATCCTTTATAGTCACTCTGTGGCACTCAGGAAGAGTGGTTCAGAGAACCACTACAACCACAGCTGAAAACACACGCCACTCAAGACCACTCCAGACTCTAGCTTGAAAAGCAGTATTCTTAAGAAAACAAGCTGAGGGGATCCTTCACTGACTGGCAGCTATTTTCTCCCAAGCCAGAGGAAGTTACCCCCAACCCCACCCCACTGATCCAGCAGAAGGCCTATGATTGGTGCAAACACAATAACCACTCATTTACATAAAGGATTGTGCTGTGATTGGTGCCAGCATTTGCTATGTTCCTTGTGTGTATAAGCAGGCTCTTCAGCTCACTTTCAAGTAAGATATCCTCCTGTGCTGCCTGCCTCCTTGTGTTAAAATATTTTGCCCAATGCAAGGGTTGTCCATATGGACTTTTCTTTATCTACCTTTGGTTTTTTTTTGTTCATTTATTTATTTTGTTTTGTTTTAATCATAAATAGAGCAGGGTTAATGCAAAAAGAAAATTGTGCAGTGGAAACTGCCACCCTGTGGTAATGGCAGTGACACTGATAACACTCAGCTTCAATAAGGGGATCACTGAAGGGTTTCAGAGTACATGCAAGGACCAGAAAAAGTAAGCAGTGAGACTATGGACCCTAGTCGTTAAAAATTGTAGCAATGAGCTACCAAGCCCTATGGGCCAAAGGTGCTGATACCCAAGGCAAAGAACAATAACATTAGTCCAAGGGTTCTCATAATCACTTGAGGTTCCAGAGCTATCACATTGCTGTTGTTAGAGTGCAGTATCCCAACACTCAAGGCTTCCGTGCTATCACTACCTGGTGCTGACTGCTGATGCCGCTAGCCAGGGCTGAGAGTGAAGGATGACACTATCTTCTGAGGACCTGACCACCAGCAATTAAAGCCAGAGCTGTCAAACGAACTTCTAGAGTCACAGGTCTCTGCCATCCCAGGCGTGGAGCTGTAAGTTTCTAGTTCTCTAGAACTAGACGTCCTTGAGTCCATCCACCCAGCTCATAAGCTTTGAGCACACAAAGCTTAGTTATAACATTAGACCAGCAATTCCTTGCCGGCTACTATCAAAGCAGAGAAAAAGGAGTTAAGCCAGTTTACAGAGCTTCTTTGGGTTCAGATCACTTTTTAATGCTTACATATCGTTTGGAAGAAGAAGAAAAAAAAAAGGTTTAACTCTTTGCTCATATATTCAATGATAAGTAGAGGCGCATCTTTCTGCTCTCCCTGTGCTTCCAGTTTAAAAATAAAACCTATTTCAGAAGTATCAATTAAGTGTATCAATAAGATGATTGGATTTAAAGTGAAAGTTCTAAACAATGAAATAGACACTATAAAAAATTATTTGGTGACAAAAAAATATGTATGCTTCCATGGATAGTAAACTTGTCCATATGCCATGCTTTCATCATGACAAATATTCAAAGTGTAGACAGAATGTATGTATCTATACTGTAACAAGTAACAGACACTTTCAGTTTAGTAAGCCATGGTATGTATCGTGTAATAATCAACACTCAGATTTCTTTACTTCTGCCATTTTTCCATCTTCATATTTGTCACCGTCTTCTCTATTGAAGTCCGTATCATATTTGTCCTACTTAAGGTTACTATTGCTGTGATGAAACACCATGACCAAAAACAACTTGGAGAGGAAAGGGTTACACTTCTGCATCATAGTTCATCATTAAAAAGAAGTCAGAACAGCAACTCAAATAGGACAGGCACCTGGAGGCAGGAGTTAATGCAGAGGCCATGGAGGAGTGCTGGCTATTGGCTGTTCCTCATGGCTTGCTCAGGTTGCTTTCTGATAGAACCTACGACCACCACCCAGAGATGGCTCCACCCACGGTGGACTGGGCCCTCCACCAGCAATCACTAGTTAAGAAAATGCCCTATGGGCTTGTCTCTCGCCCAATCTTACAGAAGCATTTTTGTAAGTGGAGGTTCCCTCCTTTCTGATGACCCTAGCTTGTGTCAAGTTGACATAAAACTAGTAAGAATAATATGTAAATGTTTCTTAAATGTACAGTGATGTTCTTTATCTGACTCATTTAACTTTAATGTTTAATATATTGATGTTCCTGTTTTTGTTGATAGATGTTATTTCAGGACAGTTTATCCTGTGAGTATTAGCCGTATATGTTACAAACTTTCTGATTAATAATGTTTTCATTTTTATTGGTAGTTATTTTACTGGTAGTTATTCGGTTCTAACCGAATTCTAAATACTGATCCTTATACCCACAGATAAGTGTAGCTGTCACCTCTCTCCTCAAAGAAGCTTCCTTTTGCAGCAGATGGAGTCCATTTACAGAAACCTGCAACTCAGAAATGCAGAGAACAACTGACTGTGAGGTGGCCAGCTCTAATTGGTACATTTACAGCGCAACTCCTGCACCTGAGGCCCACGGATCTTAGAGGAGGGTGGGGCAGGAAGATTGCAAGAGTCAATGGACTGGGATGCTTGCCAGCAGAGTCTTCTCTATGTGACAAAACGCTGTGCCCATGAAATCTCAACAATTTGGTCATATAAGCAAGATCTACATAATGATTCCATGTGGCTTCTTCCATTTGCAATTGATATCAATAGTAAATTCTCATATACTTAGAGGGCAGAAAGTACAGTACCCTTTTTTTGTGTTTTTGATGCTTTTTTTCCTCAAAGAAGCAAAATGCCATGCCCTATTCATAGATGTCAGCCTTGCAGATGCTCTCTCTGTGATCCATACTGCCATCCAGTCTGTTACAGCCTTGCAGGAGCCAGAGGATAAGCCCTCAAGTTCTATGACTAAGTAGACACAGGTAGACAGTGGTACAGCTTCGGACAGCTCTTCACCTTTTCCAGGATTCCACATGGAATGTAGGGTCATCATTTTTAGATCCTTTGAAGATTTGGAAATTTTGAGTGAAATCTCTCATGTTTTATATGTTGGCAAGTATTTAGAACTTTTCAGAAACACCATAGCATCTAAGTATATATAAATATATAATGGAGACAGAGATACAGAGACCTTTGACCCAAACACAGCCTGGTTCTGGTTTCCCAACTTTACTTTCAAGTATACAGTTGTTGTTGTTGTTTTGTTTGTTTATTTTATTTTGTTTTTCCAGAGAGATGAGCCTGACAGCCTGTATTCCTGGGTATTCATTCCTCACTATGAACAATAATAGAATGAGTTTTAGGAACAAAACTGTTTACTAGACATAAGAGTTGTTACAAGAGGGGTCTCAAGATGGCACCTAAGCAGTAGGCAGAGTCCCACACGGCTCCAGCCATAACCACCGACGCCACCACTACAGCCACCCCTGGCTCCTCACGAGATTCTGGACCTATTCTTCCCTGAGTGTGGCAGGGCAAACTTTAAGGATTAAAGGCCTCGACAGATCTGGAAAATCAACTGAAAGAGGAAAGACGATGGAACGCAGCAAAGTGCACAGTGGACATGCGGAGCTAGAGTCTTGGTGGTCACAGATATGGGGACGCTGCCAGGAGGCTGGGGTGACTGCTGTCCTGCCTCATCTCCTCGAAGGCAGAATGTACTGCAAGCAGGATAGCAGCAGTGGCATGAGCAAGAAGCATGCGTGGCAAAGGAGCTTGGAGTCCTAGAGCGGGGAAGTCCTTGGGCTGCCAGGAGTATAGGCCCACAATCTGGTTCACCTTGCTTAGCTACCCTGCAGGCTGGGGCTTCCTCTCAGAGAACAGAGCAGCAACTCCAACAGAGTGATGGGATGGAGAGACACAGAGCTGGGGACTCAGCAAGCAGGAGAATAAGGAAGTGTCCCTGAGAGACACGAACTGGATGCCGTGGCAGGTATGGAAGTGCACTCAAAACAGACAAGTCATCCTCGGGCTAGCACCAGACCAACCTTGTCCCTTCACTGCCCATAGCTGCTACTGCGACTCACATTGCTCTCCCTGAGGGGGTGGGGGAGAACACAGCCTTGTTTGAGAGATACGAGCACAGAGGCTGAGGTAGCAGATGAAAGATACTGAGGGTAGGGCAATATACATCAGTCTGGAGCGCAAGCAAGTCCTGGCCTCAAATGCACTGCTGAACAGTGGGATCACTCTGATTCTGAGTAACAAGTCATCCCAGCTGAAAATGTTTCATTTTCTGGGTTGGTGTTGATGACCATGATCTGTGCCACAGACAGAGATCCTATTGATGTCCCTGACACCTGCTGCTGCAGGGGATCCTGTTAATGTCTGTGGTCCTTCTACACCCAAGGGGCCATGGTGGTGTATGATCCCTGCTGCAGCTAGAGTCCATGGTGACATCCATGTTCCCTACCACTGCTGAGGGCCATGTTGACGTCCATGTTGATGATGCTGTGACTGGAAACCATGTTGATGTTCATGATCCATGCTGCAGCCAGAGGCCATGTTGCTGTCTATGGTTTCTGCTGCGTCCAGGAATCATGATGATGTCTGTGGTCCATGCTGCACCAAGGAATCATGATGAGGTCTGTGATCAATGCTATAGCTGGAAACCATGTTGATGCCTGTGATCCACGTCACCGCCAAGGACTATCTTAATGTCCGTGACACCATGTCAATGTCCCTCTGAAGGCCATGTTGATGTCCTGTGATCCACACTTCACAAGAAACCATGTAGATGTCCATAATTCAGGCTCCTGCCAGGGTCCCAGGTGATGCCTGTGATCCAGGCTGCCACTGGAAACCATGTTGATTTTTGAGGTCCATTCTGCTGCCATCAGCTACAGGCAGAGGAGCTTCTGTAGCGGTGATATATATGACTGCAGATTCATGGCTGAGACTAAGAGACACTGAGGGCTTCTGCATCAATCTGCCCTCCAGAAGAAAAGAAAAATGTGATAGAGATGCTGAGGTGTAGTTTCTTCACAGTTTATACTTTCTGGAGGTCGGGGAGGGGATAGGAGTCTGCTCACTGGGACTCTGAACATAACTCCATTGAGGATATAGCAACACAAAGTGGACTTGGGTTTTATTTTGGGGGCACACTGAGGTGGGAGGGTGGACCTGGGATAAATAGGAAGTGAGTATGATCAGGATACATTGTATGAAGTTCCCACGCAATTAATAAAAATATTATGAAACCTGAAAAAAATGAGTTTTCACATGTGTTGTCTTAGGATGTGCCTAATGTTAATTCAATGTTACATTTGAGAAATCTTACTATTTTAAGGTCATATCTATAAACTTTTATTTCACAAGGTTTAATCATAAGGTTTTCAGGTGATGAAGTTTCCTAGAAGTGTTTAGTTCAGTCAGAACAGCGTGAAGCTAAAACTAATTCAGAACACTGACGATAGTGCCTCTTCTATATCCGTTTATAATCTATATTTATTCCTCCCAAATTTTTACCTTTAAGATATTGTATTATCAATTTTCAGTCCCATTTCCAAGAGATGAAGATAAGGATTCTTCTCTGAATACTCACAGATTACAGACAACAAACTACAGCAAAAGCAGCAGTGTTTCAGTGATGCAGTAGATCAGTTTGGAGATCAGATGAACGATATTGCAATTACTCAATTTTGCATTTTATAGCACAAAAGTAACAAAAAGAGAATGGCAATGAGTGGAATGTTATGCGTGTGTGCTTGCTGAATTGTAAATTTTACATAATATTATTTTGATTTTTTTCCACTACATTTTTTTCTTCTCTCATACAACTTATACAATACATCCTGACACCCCTCCTCCCCTCTCTTTACCACCCCCAGCTTCTCCCTGCTCCCCTCTCCCCAAGGTCTACTCCCTATCACCACCCACAAACATCCTCCTTTCCCAGAAAAGAACAGTCTCCCCAGGGTTACCACTCAAACAGGGCATGCCATAGCAAGATGAAACAAGGCCAGCACCAATCCCTGCATCAAGGGTGGACCAGGCAACCTAGCAGAAGGAAAACGGTCCCAAGGGTAGGTAAAAGGGTCAGAGACTACCCCACTCCAGCCTGTAGGAGCTTTACAAGAGCACCAATCCAAACAGCCATAAGATGTATGTAGGGGATCCTGCAGGTTCTGAGTCTGTCCCTTCAGTCTCTGTGGGCCCCTGGGAGTAGTAGTCAGGTGACATTGTGGGGCTTGTTCTTCTGGTGCCCTTGACCCCTCTGGTCTCTGCCATCCCTCCTCTCCTTTTTCTGTGAGGTTCCCCTATCTTCGCACAATGTTTGGCCCTCTCCATATGCTCCTACCAGCTGCTAGAGGGGACCTCTCTGGTGAGGTCTGGGCTAGGTACTGATCTATGAGCAGAGGGTGACATCATTAGAAATTGTCTCCAGGTTGTCCAGACTCTAGCTTCTGGCCTGCCCTGCAGTTTCAGGCAGGAGTTCCCTCTTTTCTAATGGGATTCTGCCCTTCCATTGTCAAACAGGATCTTACAGAGAGGATAAGCCACAGATCAGAGGTTTTATAACTGGAATGGTATCCCATTCTCACCACTGGAAGCTTTGCTTGGCCACAGGAGATGGCCTGTTCAGGATTCCTATCCCCAGTAACTAGAGATTCTTACTAGGATCTCCTTTGTAGATTCCAGTGAGTTTTCAATATACTCGGTCTCTTGATAACCTCCTTCTTGTCTCCCAATTCTATTTGTCTCTCCATATATTTTCTCCCTCCATTCGTCTCTTCTTTCTGCTCCCATTCCCATCCTCCCCCAGGCTACCTGCACCCTCTGTTCTAGTTCCACTTTACCAGGGAGATCCCTGTGTTCAGACTGGGTCTTTGGATACTATTACCTTTATCTTTTGCTTAATGGTTAATATTCACATATAAGTGAATACATATTGTGTTTGTCTTTCTGGGACTAGGTTACCTCATTCAGGATGATTTTTTTTCTAGTTCCATCCATTTGTCTACAAAGTTCATGATGACACTTTTTAATAACTGAGTAATACTCTACTCTGTAAAGGTACCACAATTTCTTTATCCATTCTTTAGTTGAGGAGCATCTAGGTTGTTTCCAGTTTCTGCCTATTATGAATAAAGCTGCTATGAACATGTTAAGCAAGTGTCCTTCTGGTAGGATGGCATATCCTTTGAGTATATACCCAGGAGTAATATAGCTGGGTCTGGAGGTAGATTGATTTCCAATTTCCTAAAGAATCACTATATTGACTTCCAAAGAAGCTGTACAATTTGCATTCCTACCACCAGTGAAGGAGTGTTCCCCTTGCTCCACATCCTCACCAGCATGAGCTGTCCTTTGTGTTGTTGATCTTAGCCATTCTAAAAGATGTGAGATGGAAACTCAGACTAGTTTTGATTTGCATTTCCTGGATGACTACGGATGTAGAACCATTTCTTTAAGTGTTTCTCAGCCACTCGAGATTCCTGTGTTAAGGCTTCTTTGTTTAGACTAAGATTTGGACTATTTGGCTCTTTGATGTCTAATTTCTTGAGTTCTTTATATACTTTAGATATTAGCCCTCTATCAGAAGTGGTATTGGTGAAGATTTTTTCCCATTCTGTAAGCTGCCATTTTTTCTTATTGACAGTGACCTTGGCCTTGCAGAAGCTTTTCAGCTTCATAAAGTTCCATTTGTTAATCATTGATCTTAGTGCCTGAGCTGTTGATGTTCTGTTCAGAAAGTTGTCTCCTGCTCCAATGCATTCAAGGATCCTCCCCACTTTCTCTTCTATCAGGTTCAGTGTATCTGGTTTTATGATGAGGTACTTGATCCACTTGGACTTGGGTTTTGTGCTTGTTGATAAATATGAATCTAGTTGCATTCTTCTGCATGTAGACATACAATTAGACCAGCACCATTTGTTAAAGAGGTTTTCTTTGTTCCATTGTATATTTCTGGCTTCTTTATTGAAGATTGGGTGCCCATAAGTGTGTGGATTTATGTATGGATCTTTGATTCTGTTCCATTGATCAACATGTCTGTTTTTACGCCAATGCCATGCATTTTTTTGTTGTTTTTGGTTTTTTTGAGGGGGTTATTATTGTTTTTGTTTTTTGTTTTTACCTTAGCTCTGTAATGTAGCTTGCATTCAAGAATAGTGATACCTCCAGAAGTTCTTTTATTTTTTTCAGGATTATTTTAGCTATCTTGGGCTTTTTTGTGTTTCCATATGAAATTGAATATTGTCCTTTCAAGATCTGTAAAGAAGTGTATTGGGATTTTGATAGGGATTGCACTGAATCTGTAGCTTGCTTTTGGTAAAATGGTCATTTTTCCTACGTTGATATTACCAATCTAGGAGCATGGAAGATCTTTCTATCTTCTGAGATCTTCAATTTCTTTCTTCAAAGACTTAAAGTTTTTGTCACACAAGACTTTCACTTGCTTGGTTAGAGTCACCCCAAGAAATTTCATGTGGCTATTGTGAAGGGAATTGTTTCCCTGATTTCTTCCTCAATCCATTTGTCATTTGTTATTTTGATTTTTAATCAAACTGAACATGTGAAAACCATTCTTAGCTCACTCATAAATTATACAAAAATAAATTGTGAAACAGTTTTGACTCACCCCTGTCTGGTAATCTCTAATTTCAGAGCACATCAATCTCAGGATAAAAGCATCTGGAATATCGAATTAACTATAAACTTTTAATTATTTAAAATTTATAATGCCAAACTAATTAAGTAGATTAAAAAGAGTCAGAACAGAGAGGAGTAGATCATTTGCCAGAAAATTTTATCTGATCTCAGGTAGATCTTCGCCAATTAATTACCTTCCACAAATAGACATAGTATGTAGAAATTTCTAGTAAAATAGCTCTTTGGTGATTTGTGAAATACTCTGAGTTTATAGTTTCACTGTGAAGCCAAGAGTTTAAGATGTCTGAAGTCCTGGGTTCAAGTCCCAGTACTGCACACACCTATGACTTTAGGAAGAGGAAGAAGATGTATAATGAGTTCAAATTCATCCTTGGCTGCATTAAAATTGGAAACCAGCCTGGGCAACATAGGAACCTGTTGCAAAGATGTACTACAGTATTTCCAATGATTTTTTTCCAGTTCTAACAATGGTTCTACTAATTCTAACTTTGTCTACTTATCACTAAAGATGATTGTTTCTGACCACCTCTTTCCTAGCAACCTGACAGAAGCAGATAAAAGCAAGCTGAAAGATTAATCACCACTCAGGCAACACTGGAGCTGGATGCAACAGGAGTGGCATTTTTCACGGTCTTATCTTTCAAATATATTACAAGAAACATTTGAAAATTTGGCTCATCTTTTATGACAGTGTGTTGTTTTGTTTTGTTTTTTACTTCCATGATAAAACAATTTTTATAACTTAATTCCTTATAGAAATTAAAACCACCCAGTAAGAAGATTTACTTTTGTAAATTCTTAGTTCTTCAAATTGTGTTGTCAAGACATTATAAACCCATCTATCATGCATCTTTCTTGTATGAGTATATCAGCGTTATATGAAAACCAAACTTCCAGGGTGAGTAAACTCCTGAGAGGAACCAGTACAGTGCTGAGATAATCTAACACGATGATTAAGGATATGTTCTGAAAACTGAACTGGAGACAGTATCTCTGTACTGAAAATGTGTGCAACTGAGAGTATTACATCAGAAGGACTTTTGAAAATGACCTTTTTTGCAAAAAGCCCCAGGCCTGGACTCAGAAATCCATATTCAGAGCTATTTAAAGTTTTCAGGATTATAGAAGCTAAGACTTAAGCCCACCTTAGAGAAACAGATGGATGTCTCTTGTGTTTCAGAAAAAGTAGTATTCCTACACATTTCACAAACGTGTCCCAAAAGATCTATGTGGCTCACTTAAGGTATATTTCTTGAATACAAAATGTTTTAATGAAATTTTATTTTTCTGTTAGTTGTTCATGATATCACAAGCTATTTCATTAATGTCCAAGAAGAGTCCACTGTTCGGGGAACAGAACTTACTAATTTCATATTATACTTAAAGCTAGGTGTCTTTTCAAATTATTACTCATGATAAACATAGCAGTTCATGTCCAGAAAAGAAAGGCCTTAGAAGAAATTATCATTGTGCTTTGTGTTGTATCGGTGGGGAACACAACAGTATTTGTGTATATAGTTTGTCTTTGTGGTCATCTACTTACATGATAAATTAAATTAAGGCAGGTCATATCAAATAAAATGATTTCATAACAGCTAAAAATGAAGAGTTAAGCCAGGTGGTGGTGGCTCACACCTTTAATCCCAGCACTCGGGAAGCAGAAGCAGGTGGATCTTTGTGAGTTTGAGGCCAACCTGGTCTACAGAGTGAGTTCCAGGACAGCCAGAGTTACAACAAAGAAACCTGTCTTGAAAAACAAAACAAAGTAAACAACAACAAAAGAAAAACAAAGAGTTAAAATTCTTCACACACCTCTATAGATTGACATTAGTCATAACCCCTAGTAACCAGTTATAAAGTGTAAATAGTAATAAGTTTAACCCTTTTATCTTTCAGATATCTTTCAGAAACATACAAAGTTTATTAGATGATTTCTTTAAAAAAATGAATCATCTTTTATGAAATCTCGAGGGGCACTATTCTAATTTGGGTTTTAGTAAGTTATGGTTTGATCTTCTTATTCCTTTCTGGATTTTTCCACTTGTCACTTAAGAAGTGTTTTCAAGGACTTCACCTTGAGCCTAGAATTTAGCCAGTATTGTTGTATATAGTACTTACTCTGACTTCCAATAAACACACACTGGGATAGTTAAGAAAACTTGAAGGTAATTCATATTGTAAAGTACTACAATGAAAATAAAATTAGTCTGCTTGCTATCCAGGGGAAATTGAAAATTTTTGAAATTACTAAACTGACAAAATTTAACCAGAAACTCATTATGTAAATATTAAGTCATTATAGGCAACAAGCTCTGGATAAGAAATCAAGAGGAAGATTTTGAGTTTTGGTGATAACATTAATTAGTTACACTATCTATTAAACCTTAAAAATGTTTGTTTCCATCAGTAAAATGGCATCAATGAGGTTTACCCAATCAACAAAATTATTCCACATTTTAAGGAAGCTTTTGAAACTTATAAAAGCATCTGATATTGAATGTGCCCTTCTGAATTTTACAGATATTTACTTGTATAATGATGTATTATATTAAAACTGTTTCTATGTCAGACAGAATTAGGATTAGAGTAACTCTAAACAGTGAATGTGAAATAAAAGCAAGATATAGACAGATACATAAAAGCGTCTGATAATTTGAGAATATAAAAATTTCTTCCACATCTGCCCTAAAGCCCGAGTCTATGTGTGTGTATAAAGGTATTCATTCACATTGGGAAGAATACTTTGAAAATTTAGGACACAGTAGCTAACTTTGTGTCCCTGACCATGCTGGAGCATCCCTTTAGGAAAAGACACTAGACTGAGGAAAGGAAGTGATTATATATTTCATTCACAACCATGCCATCAAGTTATTTAAAATAATCAGAAATAATCCTTGAAAACCTATATGATGCATTTCCTAATGTAGCTATCTCAAGTCTGTCTGCATATTTGTTTGTTAAAGAGACTGCCTTAACCAGAGTGAGTCATTCATCATTTACCACCACGTTCATAATAATAAGAATACAAGTAAGGCTAGAGTAGTTCATTGGCAGTATCAAAAATATGAATGAAATTATAAAGACTTGCCCAAGTAATACTTTTGTACTCACTGCTTGTTAGTACATTTGTTACAATTTGTGTTATGAGTTACAGACTGAAATTTAATATGGACATCTGATATAGACTTCATAATTCAGAATGGCATTGCTACATTCAATAGTACATGCCAGGTATTATTCTTTAATTATTCCCATAATCCAAGCTTATTCTCAAAGAATGTCTTGCATCCAATAAACTTTTCTGTTGACAAGTCTTTTCCCACTGAAGGATATGTAAAATCTTAGGATTCGTAAAAGCCTTTCCAAAAGTGACCTATAGTGGGCACTGTTCGTGAAACTATAAAATCTTCCTAAGTGACGTATTTTGCATGAACTGTCATCTATGTATATTAGTATCCGCTTTTTATGAGTTACGCACTCACTGGCATACAGTCTTACCAAACTCCAGAAATAATAACCTTTGGATATTTTTCTCCAATAACCTGAAATTCCTGAGACAGACAATACGGAAGAAATGTCCTCTGGCTCAGCCCAGAAGCACCTCACCAGCACTGTACGGCTTTACAACTGAAAGGGAAATAAGCATGTGATGTATTTGAATGATTTTGTTTTATGCCTTAATATAATCATCTCTTACCTTCCACTGGCGGTATCCTTTGTGCTCTTTTTATATTGGTGGCTTTCACATGGTCCCTCAGGTTCACTTAAGCTGGGTGGCCAAATAGCTAAGAAAGAAAAGACCTATCAGTCTTGCCTAAAACCGGAGAATACTCAAAATAGTTCTCCAATAAATGCATTCCAAGGCCAGTGCCTTGTTAGTTCTCCAGTATTGTCACAGGCATTACAAAGAAAACTGATTTCTATTTACTCACAGTTTCAGAGGTTTCAGTCTGTGATAATTGCACTAATGCTTTGTAACAATGGCAGGACAGCAAGAGAAGAGCTCCTCAGAGAACAAAATGGCTCATGACATGGCCAGGAAGCAAAAAATGTAGATAGCAGAGTGTAAAGGGTTTTTCTTTTAAAAGGGGGTGTATGTGGCTGTTTTCTGCCGTTTGGGTCTGGGCTCGTAAAGGCTGCCATTCCCAAACTCTGTATCTAAGCTTTGAAGCCCTTAGAAATTGCTACCTTTTCACTGGTTAAAAAAAAAAAAAAGGAATTCCACCCACTCAGGTTCAGCTTCTCTCTGCAAGGCAGTTACTGAGAAAGATCTAAATTTTAACTTTTCAAAACTCCTTTAGGTTCAAAGGGTTTGGAAGAAAAGGAAGGGAAGGGAAGGGAAGGGAAGGGAGGGGAGGGGAGGGGAGGGGATGGGGGAGGGGGGAGGGGAGGGAAAGGGAAGGGAAGGGAGGGGAGGGGAGGGGAGGGGAGGGGGGAGGGGAGGGGAGGGAGGGGAGGGGAGGGGGGGGGGAGGGGAGGGGAGGGGAGGGAGGGGAGGGGGGAGGGGAGGGGAGGGGAGGGGAGGGGAGGGGAGGGGAGGAGAGGAGAGGAGAGGAGAGGAGAGGAGAGGAGAGGAGAGGAGAGGAGAGGAGAGGAGAGGAGAGGAGAGGAGAGGAGAGGAGAGGAGAGGAGAGGAGAGGAGAGGAGGAAAGGAAAGGAAAGGAAAGGAAAGGAAAGGAAAGGAAAGGAAAGGAAAGGAAAGGAAAGGAAAGGAAAGGAAAGGAAAGGAAAGGAAAGGAAAGGAAAGGAAAGGAAAGGAAAGGAAAGTGTCTAAGTCTGGGGAACTGAACTAACGCTAAGCTCCTTTATCTCAATAACGTTTTTCCTCCAGTTATCTCAGTAATTTCTGCCTGCTTTCCTATCATCAGCCTTTGTTTGCTCTTTTCCCCTATCTTTTCCCCAACTCCTTTTAAACTGCCACACCTCTTATATACCTTCCTCCCAAGCTGTTCCCGGAGGTCCAAGCAGCTTCATAGCACACAATGTCTCCTGTCAAAGCATTCCTTTAGAGCAGAAAGGATCAGGGTCCCAGTACTCTTCAAAGTGTGTACCCCAATAAATGAAGATGTCCTACTAGACCTAATCTCCCTAAAGTGTTGTAGCTGGAGACACGATCTTTAATATGTGAACCTTCCTTTGGGGGAAATTTCAAATCCAAGCTAAAACCAAAGTTTATTGTTGACTATTACTCTTAATGTGTAATTACCGTTCATTTACTACAAATATCTTGAAAGTAAAATTCATATTCGTTCATGTGTGGACAAGTCTATCATTTTCTGATCACAAACATGATTTTAGACTAAATGTTTTTTGACTCCTTGTTGTCTGGTACATATTTTGTATATACCGTGACTCAACTGAAAATATTTATGGATGCAGAACACTGAACAGGCTATCATCCATTTCAGAATGTCGTCCCTTAATAATGAATGCATTATCTAAAGGAAAATGCAATCCGTCTATACCTACTGGCTCTAACTCCAAAGGAAAACACTTTCTATCTCTGACCTTTTCCCAGCATCTGCAATAGATTTTCACCTAAATTAATGAATTTAAGCCTGGTACTGACCCTATCCCCAAACACTGGAAAATTATCCACATTTCAGAGACAAAGAAACTAATATTCAAAGGGTGCAAGGTATGTCCCTAATGATAATTTTATAGTGTGCTTCTCATGCTTTATTTATATACTAACTTTCCCCACAAACATAATGTATCCCAAAAGCTAAGTAACAAAAGCTAAATTATCTTTACAAACACAGGATTTACCTATAGGAAAATTACATAGAACTTTGACAGATAGATTACAATGGTATTTAAACTTTCTATTAGACAAGAGTTAAAATATTGTCATTTAAATGACACAACATCCAGCTAAAAAGAAAAAAAGGAAGTTGCATAGGATATATATTTCTTTTAGTTAGTAGTTCTCCAGCAAAAAGTACCATAGCACATAATTTATTTTGTATATATTTTATAAATTTTGTATTTGTTGTATATGAATATAATTTATAATGTATATATTTTGTATATATATAGTATATATAGAGAGAGATATTTGTTTCTTCATGGTATAATCACTTAAATGGAAGCTTATAAACTATTTCTTAAAGTTTATTAGTTTCATGATATTTTGCTATTCTGGGACAAAGAATGTATCGGCAATACATTGGCTGTTAAAAGAAAGGAAAGACTTTTCCTTCAGAGGAATATTATATGTGCATTGAAAATGTGTTTTGAAAAACATTCAGCAATGTAACCAATGACATAACACAATTCTAAACTCTGTGTGTGTGTGTGTGTGTGTGTGTGCGTGTGTGTGTGTGTGTGTGTGTAGATATTCATACATTCTTCATAGTTAAGTTCTCCTATAAATTCTTTTTCTTTGTACTGTTTCTAATTTGCTCCTAATTATGAATGAAGTAACATAATTACTTAAGTAGGAAGTGGATCATACTTCGTTCTGTCAATAGTTATCAAGTACTAAGTAGCATTCTAAAACTGTAAAGTATCAAAGCATTTTAAGATAAGCATCTTGGCATTTCTCATTCAAGTGTGAGTCAATTTCCGGATTTTATTTCACCAAAAAGAATAGAGCTAGCAATTAGCTTACTGTAATAGATCTTAAATTTCAATTTTTCACAATACTGAATGAATATAAAAATGCACAATAGCACATTACTTCTTATGGTATTGTACATGTGCATAGATAAAAATAGAAAATGAAGTGTTGTATGGAACACACCTTTCTGTTCATTATCATTTTTCTGACAGGTCAACTTGCCTCAAGCCAAAATAATTCATTTCTGCTCACTAAGTTAACAATTTCCAGTTCCTAGTTCTCCAGCAAAAAGTTCCATAGCACATCTAAGAAACAGAAAATATTACCTGCCAACATTTTGGAAACCTGCAAAGATACAAACCATCCTTTTCATTAGCGTTGTAAAATTTAATGACACGTCCCATTATAATTGGCTTTTTCTATTTTTTTTTTATTTAGGATTACATTGTGTGGCTTCTGTGTATTTCACAGTTTAACTTTTCTACAGTTGCCATAGCTCATTAAGCAGGGAAGAAGGAAGATAGGAAGCACAAATTAAATAGTTCCATTGTTGGCCCTTAGGCAAGATAGACATAGAGACTCCCTAGAGACTTCCAAGCCTCAAAGGTTAGGAGGGCTTCTTAGTTTTTCCATTCTGTGGTGTATGTAACATTTCCTGTTGTCCTTGACAATTCTTTCTTAAGAAAACATTATAAGATTTTTGTGTAATTACAAATTTAGCGCAGACTAGTTGGGAAAGCAGAAGGACACAAAGGAAAAAAACTACCACCACTAAAACACGATATTTGTTTCCCTTTTCTATTCAGTCAAAAATGTGTATATTTAATGTTCTTGTTCTATATAGAGGCTTTTGTTGTATTTTCAGCCCTAAAACTGTATTCTAAAATAAAACTTTTAATACCTAAGCCTTGTTTCATTATTGTGTGTATATTGTTATTACTGAATAACTGAGACTATATTTTTCTTGTTAAGAGTAAAGCTTCTGTGATCTAGAAAGGCATCTGCCTGGTCTAGACACTTCTGTCCAACATACTATTGTTTCTAGCCAGGTAAGGAGGAACCGAAAAGGCAAACAGGAGTGAAAATAGAGGAAAACTGTCTATTCACAGTTTATAGTAGTATAAGGTAGCATAGCCATAGAAAACATGCAATGTTAATGAATCTGATGGGGTGGAGAACGACTAGCAGAACCAGGCCAGTATAAACTGAAGAACACAAATACAAACTGCATTTTATATACTGAAAATGGGTTGAAATCTTAAGATAGAATCAAAAACATTCATGGAAATTTTAATAAAATTCAATGCAAACTTCACCTGTAATAATGATGATAAAATACTGCTGACAACATTGAAAACCATGTCAAGTAAGTAGAAAAACTTCTTTTATTAATAAATCACGTGTTTTAAGTTTTGCATGATGCTTCCTTGTCATCAAAGTGCACAAAGTTGTTGGTGCTCACCAGTGTTTGTTATTTAGAGTCCCGGGACTGGGAGCTATTTCATAAAGTATGGTTTATAGCAGAGTCACTTTGAACAAAACTTAGAAACTGTCCTGGAAAAAATTCTGTGCAGTAGAAGTAAAAGAAAATTCCTCAACCTGGAAATGTTTTTTTAAAGTATTATTTACATCATACTAATGGTCAGGAATAAACCTTGCTCTTTAAGATTATAAACAAAAAAATAAAGCTTACTACAGCTAGATTTTGAATAAAATTAAGAAAATATAAGCCAGGTCAGACATACTGCTATAAAAACTGTCTGCGCTTACAAAGGGCTGATTATGTACATAGAAAATCCTATAGAATCTGTGGATAAGAGCTAGTAAAACAAAGCAGTGTGCTTAGACAGATATCATAAAAATGAAGTATATTTCTATATAAAAAAGCTATGAGAAATCAGATATATAAAACACTAGTAACATCAGGCCAGCAAGATAGTTCAGTGGGTAAGAATGTTGGTCACCAAGCTTGATAACATGAGTTCAGTCTCTGTGAATCACATGTTGAGAGGAGAGAGCCGATTCTCAAAATAGTTATTGTGGTCTCAATACTTGTGCTGTGACATGTCACACTCACACGTTGTCGTACGCACATCCTCATGTAAACAAGTGTTTCAACATTTTAACAGAAAGTAAATTTTAGTAACATGATATCATCAGAGCTATGAAATATTGGTGGAAAACCTAACAAATGAATGGAAATCCTATAATGGAATACTACAAAATATTGTATGAAACAGTAAAAGACCTAACCACGTGAAGGGCTATAGTGTCATCAAATTGGATGTTCACGTATTGCTAATACCCACCCTTCCCAACACTGAGCTAAGATACTGCATCACCTCATTCAATATCCTACCAATAGCTGATCCTGAAATGCTTGCTTATTTGTGGGGAGGTGATATTTGGGGAGCAAATAAGTACAAGGAAATACGCTTACCTTCATTAGTGACTAGGGAAGTTCAAATAAGACCAAAATGACCACGCACACATATTAGAATGGCTCAGATGAGCATGTTTAGTTCTATCAAAGATAGGAATGAAGTGGAACTGGAAGCTGCTAAAATATTTGTACCTTCACCCACAGTAGCACCCAGACATCGCACTCATCATGTCTGGTGTTTATCCAGAGAAATCCAAGAACATGTCCATCCAACTACCTGAAGCAAATGTTTCTATCTGTTGCATCTATAATTTAAAAAAAAGAAACATATCATCAGCATGCACATTGGCAACTAATTTTGTATTTCAAAATAAGCAATTTCTAATGTATAAAATTATAATATTCGAGCGATGTTTGATGTTTCATTTGATCACTCTGTGGTTTTAAGTTGCCACACTATATCCCATAAATAAGTATAGATATTAGGCCAATAAAAAAATAAAAGCAATCTTAATTTGGCTAGATGAGTAAAAAAGATTTAGAAGGGATAACATGCTGTCTAATTTCATTTATTAAACTTCTATAAAAGGCAAAGCCATCTAGAATGATCCAAAGCAGTTCAGTTGCTACCTGAAGATCTTGCCAGCAATGAAATGCAGGAGACAGAGACTCAGAACTAAAATGACAGAACTCTTCAGTAAAATGACTTCTGTGCTTTAACTGTAGTAATGAGTAGTCTGTGTAACATAACTCAGAATATATAATATTACCCACTTTGAAAATTTCAGATTTATTACACGAATTATATTCTGATAAAACTTTGAAAAAGAAAAGTATGAAAAGTTGTTTGTGATATATCAAAAAATAATAATAAAATAGTATAGCATTATCAAACTAATGTTATAGCTTTAAGGAAGTGATGTTTCCATAAGTCTAAACAATCGGGAAATATAAAATATGCTAACTGTGTTCCGTAAAAAAAATTGTCAGACATTAAGAAATGGCTGTGAGTCTCACTTCTACAGCACGCACGTACACTAAAACTGAAACAATACAAAGCAGATTGGCAAGGCTCCTGCGCCAGGATGACATGCAAATTCATGAAGCGTTTCATATTTTTGCAGAGCTGACAAACCTATCTTAAAGACTAGCTATGCACATCACAAGTACAAGGTTAGAATAACTGATGGCCATGTGTATGGCCATGAATCCTGGGGAGCATCCCTATGAAGGTGGTAACTACCAGGACGTGGGCAAACTCCCTTCCATCTGAAGATTCGATAGAATCTGGGTGCAAGGTGGGTCCCATCACTGAATGTGGACTGGGTGACTATGTGGAACCAAAGCTGTGAAGGAGACAGAAAATTCAAGCTCATGAGCCCAGTAAAGTTTTTGCTTTGCCTAATAAAAAAGAAAAAGAAATAACAGTGAATCTTTTATACATAGAACTTTTTTAAAAAATAAGCTAATTATTTTACATTTAATTTATAAAGGAATTTGAATTGTCCTGGATATGTTCTAACTCTTTCATTTTTACTAACGATATTATTGGTGTATTGATACATCAAAGATAAAAATTTTTTTCTTTTTTTTTTCTTTTCAAGATAGGTTTTCCCTGTTGTAACTCTGGCTGTCCCTAGAACTCACACTGTAGACCAGGCTGGCCTTGAACTCACAGAGATCTGCCTGCCTCTACCTCCAGAATGCTGGGATTAAAGGCGTGCACCACCACTGCCCAACAAGGATAAAAGCTTTCAAAGTTTATTTTTTATTTATGTGCATATGTGTATCTATGTATTTTTTGTGACACTTGAATGCAATGCCCACAGAGGCCAGGAGAGTGAGTCTGATCCCCTGGAGTTATAGATAACTGTGAGCTACATCACTTGGATGCTGGCTACTGACCGTGGTTCCTATGTAAGAACACCTTGTGCTCTTAACACCTGGAACGTCTCTCCAGCCCCAAGCATAACAATCTGTGTTTATTCTAGGATCTATACAAAGAAAAATACTCTTATATTTTATTGTTATAGTCTTGAACGCTATGATACATAGGTATAGATATACAGATATGGTCAGATTCTTTGGAGAGATGGATTTAAATTTGCAATCTGCATCTCTACCTGCTGGGATAAAAAGTATGAGCCATTATTCCCAACAACAAACATTAAAGAAAAATCTGAATTTCAGGTAAATTAAAAAAGGCTAAAGCAATAATGAGCTAAATCTGTACAGAAATATAGCTTTTCATTTTAAGTAGTACACTGAAATCTTTGTTAAATATTTAAAACCTGGTATAGAATACAGATGGTCTCTCTGTGTGAAAACGATCTAAAATAAGGAAAACAAAGTAGCTAAAACAGCTTAAGTGGCAAACTTAAGTCTTAAAATCTGGTTGCCTCTAGGGTATAATTGCATTTCTTTCCAGGGATCCTCACACCTTGCATTAATGAGAACATTTGGATTTTTTTTTTCACTTAAGGTCTATTTAATGTACAACCAAACAAAAGAGAAAAAAATTTTAAAAAAAATAAAATCTCAGGGAATCCTTAACAATTGAAATGTTTTATTGAATTCTTAAAATATATAGGTCAGTTTAAGGGCATACCAATTCTTTCCACCTAAAGAGCCAATAATTCAAATAGAATATACATTGACAGTGCTATAATTCTTACGAATTAATAATGAGTTTTAAATATCAAGATGCTCCATAGTAAACAAAATTAATTTGATTCTTGTTTAAGCATCCTATTACAGAAATCATTTTTATTTAGAAAAACTGCAACATGATTAGTTATCAACTTACTCATTAGACTGAAATGAGTGTTTGAATGGATTATTTTTTTGTATATCTTATGTTTTAGAAGTTGGATTACACTTTTTTCGGCTTAAAATTATGCTAGAGTCAATTCCACTAAAGCCTAGCTTTGCCGGATTCTGTGCCTAACATAGTACATGTAGCATATTCTAAGATTGCAAATAAATAGAAATGCCACTTTAAACACAGCATTTAGTGAACAACTAAACATGTTTTGCATTCAACTTAAAAAATTCATCATCATTTCCTGCTAAAGTGGACTTCACATTTTCTCTATATGCTCCTCTCTAGTACTAAATAAAAGCAGCATTCAAAAATCATAAAACGTCTTTGTAAAACAAGACAAACTTTCTATTCTAAATGTAGCTGAAAAGTGAACAGGATTATTCACTTATTTTTTTCTACCATCACAGGTCTATGAAAAATATACTGGATGAATTAATAGTCCCTTGGTTCACCAATATTCAAGATATTTCAACAAAAGTCTGAAAAAACATGATGAGGTTGAAAAAGTATCAACCAAGGCAGAAAGAACATATATCATAATGCATTAATAGGGACAGCTGCTAAGAGGAGGTGTCATGTTCAGGGAATTCTTTGCTGTGCAAAGATAAAATAATCCGCAGCTACATAAAGGTAGCTCCATTAGGATCTCCATGACGCTTAACAGTGTGGCATAAAATACATCACTGGATATTCCCTGTTTCCCAAGGTAACTTGGACATGTACAAGAATTTCTTAATGTGAAAAATAAGCATGTTCTTTGCGTAAAGAAAAGACACTGGTGGGTTATGTCTAAACTCAAATCTATAGATTCTGTTCTCTACTTTGTTTCTTATATGGTATAACATGTCCTACACAAACTATAATTTACTAAAGCTTTAACATGCATATACTTGTGCTGTTGCTGCATCACCTAGATAAATGGAAAAACTGGATTGCCATTTATCAAATGAAGAGTGTATGCATCTGCATCACATCCCCAAATGACACTCCCCATATTGAGTGCTTAAGAGTTCCACAATTTATATGCATTGTAAAGCAAAACTTACCTTTTAACAACTTGTTTCCACCCACACAAAGCTCTTACATCTCTCAACTAGAAAAGAATATCAAGTTATGTGGGGGCGCATATTTGACATGAAACACAAATAACAAGGTAGGTAAGCAAGAAAATTGCTCCAGAAGGAAATGGACATATAATCCACAAAAAGTTGTACCTTAAAAAAACAAGAACCACTAGCATTCTGAGACTGAACACAGAAGGCAAACTATGATATTTGTAATGACGTCAAATGGTATTTACATTATGATTGAAAATTTGTGTTTGGCACAGGATCAAGATGGTGAAGAAACACTGCATCTCTCTCCTCCTCACCTTTATACTACACTAGCAACAATTTTTAGGGCAATCTTCTTTGTGAGAAACTAAGATGTTAATTTAGAGTACTACATCCCACATACAAAAACACATCAGCAATGACATTCAAGAAATTACATCTATATGAGTCCATGTGTGTATGAGTGTGTATATGTGTGTATGCGTGTGGCTGCCTCCCCCAAAATATGGGTAAAGACTCAAGAAACAAGAAAGATCCCACGTAAGAAGGACTCAAGGAGATACATACCATACATACACTATAATTACACTGTGTCAAAGAAAAAGACTGGGTATTTTAAGGATGTGTAATATAACCGTACCTAAATTCTAATAATAGCAACAAAATGTATGAAGGGGATGAGAACGTAACCTAGAATTTTGGATATTGAAATTAAGCTAGCAGATTAGAAGGCTGCATCAAGTATATGCAAGTCCCAAAGTAACCACCAAAATTGTGTCTATGGATGTGACACTAACGAATGTTGGTGTGATCACTGTACACAAGTGTGAACCAGTTAAAGAGTGAATAACTATAAAGCTTTTTGGGGGGGGGTTGAGACAGGTTTTCTCATAAATAAGATTTTTAAAACACGTTCTTGCCTGCTGACTTTATTCCCATTGAGTTAAGGTTTTTCACGTTGTTTTCCCCGTTTTAAAACAACTAGACTAAAGAAATCACTAAAGAAATAAGATAATGAGAACAGTGCATCCTGTTGTACAACCATAATGGAAATGGCGTGGAGGGTCACAAAAAGCTGAAAGTAAATCTACCACGTGGTCCCTGCGTACCACGTATACCAGTCTTAGGCATGTGGCCATAAGACTCTACATCTTACGACAGAGGTAACTGCTCGTCCATGTTCATTGATGCTCTATTCATAACTGCCAGAGACTGGAAACAGCTTAGCTGTTCATCAACATGTGAATGAATAATAAAACGTGGCACATTTACACAACAGAATATTATTCGGCTGTTATAAAACATAAAATTATAAAATTTGGAGGTAGATGGAAGCCAGAAACAATTATACTGAATGAAGTAATCTAAACACAGAAAGACAAACGTGTTTTCTTTTATATGTGGATGTTAGCTTTTATGGTGTGTGTGTGTGTGTGTGTGTGTGTGTGTGTGTGTGTGTGTGTGTCAGTTCTTAGGTGTAAATTTGTCACTTTTATTTATAATGTAATAACATTAACTTAAAAAATGAAAGAAAGGGCATAATCGTAGCAAATGCATATCCCAGGAATAAAACCTTTCCTCTGATAACAGTAACAAAGCAAGGCTATTAGCTTGCCACTTCTAGCCACCATACTAGTGTAAGTCCTAGATAATTTCTGCAAGACAAAGAGACAATTGTCTAAATTACACAGAAATCAGTGACATCATCCCTTTTACAGATGAAATCTCCATTGAATGGTATAAGAAACAATTTTTTATTTCGTTTTCTTTTTTTCGAGACATGGTTTCTCTGTTGTACCTCTGGCTGTCCTGCAACTCACTCTGTAGACCAGGTTGGCCTCAAATTCACAGAGATTTGTCTGTGTCTGTTTTTAAAATCATTAAAACATGTTACTATACACTTTCAGATGATCAAGAATAATGCAACATTTTCAGAAGTCAATAACCATCCATAAAATGAATGGGTCACTTTCAAAGAATAGAGAGTTAGCCTCCCATGTAAATTTTAACCAGCAATATTAAAGATTAGACAGCAATTAGAACAACAATTCCTTCTAAAGTCTGTGGTAAAATAATGCTTAGTTTCTCATTTCAGCCAAATATATTAACTGTTATGTGGTTAACGACAGAAACACTTTATATGAAGAATGATTGGATATGTATCTCTTGTATCCTCCTAAGGATGAACATTAGTAATGTTAAGTTGTACATCAGAAAACTGGGAATCAATCACAAGCAATCCAGAGCAGAATAAAAGGCACAATACAGTAAAGAGGTATGCTTATCCCCAAAAATTAGGTGAAAAAGACATAACATTTTTTTTAAATTGAAAAATTGAGAGTTTGAGCAAAAAGTGATGATAATGGCAAGATGCAAAGTTAACAAGAAGCAATTAGAAGCTGTAAACTCTAGAAACTTTACTGAACTCATGGTCCAAATGAGCAGCAATTACTTCAAAATAGAGGGAATGTTCATGGGTTTTCAAAAATAGAATGCATTCCAAAACATAGGAAAAAAAATCAGAGAATGTTTATGCTTATAAAGATATAGATTTCTTCTCCCTTAAAGTAAAAAGAGGTAATCAGAAACTCCAGAGTATAAAAGTGTATGAGAAATTGCCTTGGGAATATGATACAAACTACAATGTGTCCAGCAGCTGTCAGAAGCCATAAAGGGAACTTATTAAAACTTGCTGCTAACTGTGGACATTCATTCTGGAATTGGGGAGTACAAAGGTGTTTCTGAATTTGTTTGTTCATCATGGAGCAAATGTTTTCTATTGGTTTTCAGCTCTTAGAGTAAACCCACTGTTTAAAAAATAAACAGAATCTGAACAGTAGTTGGCAGCATTTGACAATATAAAAAGAAGTTGAGGAACAGGAATGAAAAAGGAAGTGGTCAAAAAGGCAGGAGTCATAGCAGTCTTATTGTAAAACTATAGAGTCAAAAAGTATTGGATGCCGTAGAAAAAACGTCTGTATTCAGATGTTCTCTATTTGTTGTTGATGATTCCAGGGATAGAACCCATAGCTTTGTTCCTGCTAGGCAAACACTTTGCTGGGTTACATAGTCAGCCGTTAGACGTTCTTTATATCATATAATTAGAAATTTTGTCAATGAAGAAACTAGAAAAAGGATAATATAGATATGCTGATTGCAAAGTCTGCAGGTTTAGAATAACATAAGTTTGGTAAATGTTCTGACATAACAGTAGGACAAGGACAGGAATAAACCATCTCTAAAACTGGATAAATCAAGAAGCAGCCAAGAAAAAGAAAAATTAGCCAACAATGATGACACATGCCTTTAATCCCAGCATTCAGGAGACAGGGGCAGGTAGATCTCTGTGAGTTCAAGGCCAGCCTGTTCTACAGAGTGAGTTCCAGGACAGCCAGAGTTACAGCAGAGAAACCCTGTCTTGACAAAATAAACAGACAAAAAAAGAAGAGGAAGAAGAAGAGGAAGAAAGAAGAAGGAGGAGGAGGAGGAAGAGGAAGAGGAGGAGGAGGAGGAGGAGGAGGAGGAGGAGGAGGAGGAGGAGGAAGACAAACTCCCAAGACACAGAAAGCTTCCAAAATAAACAAATATAAAACCACAACTGGTTACAATTAAGGGATTGTAGGGAGGGGGCAACCCCAACAAATAGATCTACAACACAGCTCCTGTACCCAAGGCTCAGGGAACGTGGTAGAAGAGAGGGCTAAAAAATGTTACAGCCAGAGGACCAGGACATCTGCTCTGAGGCTGTCTCCAAGAAAGGCTGCTAAACATGTCATGAAGAAGACAATATCAATAGACATGTCAACACAGAAGAGAGATGTCTCACATGGTCCCACACCTAGACAAAGAGCTACTGGCAACTCTTGACTCTCCCAGCAATGGGTCCGTCCCCTGATTGGTTATCCAATACAAAGTGGTCAGTCTTAAAACCAAATACACGCAAACAACAAAATAAATCAGCAGATTATGGGTGTGAGAGAGAGAGAAATAAAGAGAGAGAGAGAGGATATAAATCAAAGGAAAAAGCCGTCAACTTGAAGAGTGGGGTAGAGAAGGGAGGTAGGAAGAGAAAAGAGGAAGTGATATGATTTTATTTTAATTTTAAAATATATTTTAAAGATTAAAAATCTTTGTTCTAGAACAGGACCTACTAAAAGGAGGAAAAACAGCAACAACAAAACGAGTCTCATTCTGTGGTGGCATGAACATGGCTGGTGTTTGCGACCTACTTACATTTTAAAACTATTTTATGAAATTTTTTATTATTTTTAAATATTCCCCATCATAAAGAAGATATAAGCAGAATATATATGTTTGAAATCGCTTCTCAGAAGCCACGAGCAGAACAGGCTTGGCAGGAGCTCTGAGCAGGAATTCTAGAAAATCATAGGCCCGTAGACACAAGGCGCATGGAAGCAGAATGGGTAGAAGTCTTTAACCTGTTCCCCATTTAAACACAATCAGAGCATCTGATTCCAGTGGTGAGAAGGGCATCTTTTAAAATAGTTCTCATGTGCCGATTATGGGAAAGGTACTGCATCACGCTTCAAAGCCACAAGCAGTTGATCACTTACCATTGTCTCCCAGCCTCTGTGGAAAAGGCATTCTCTTTGTATCGTGACCTTTTTCTGTCTAGGGATAATCTAAGGATTTCAGTGGGTATAGTCATCTTTAAAACCACTCTTTAGAGGTGAAATTAGTATGCATTGTCTAGATTTTTCTGCCTTTGTATTAAAATAACGTTTAAAATTATTAGAAAACAGGATAAAAAAATATCAGGATGAGAAATTTCCCATATCTTTATATAACTCTTCTGTTGTTTTTTAAGGCAAAGATCATTGTCTTAGTTAGGGTTGCTATTGCTATGAGGAAGCACCATGGCCAAAAGCAACCTGGGGAGGAAAGGGTTATTTTACCTATACTTCCATATCACTGTTCATCACTGAAGGAAGTCAGGGCAGATACCTGGGGACAGAAGCTGATACAGAAGCCATACACTGAGATAGAAGAAGTTTCGTAAAGTACAGATAAAAAGTTCTGACTCAGCTCTTAATAAAATCTAGATCGTGATATAAAATGGTACTGAGACAAATAGAGCTGAACAACATTGATAGCAGGATAAGTGTACAAAGAAAATTCAATTATAAAGATAATTCTAGAATTAAGAGGAGAAAGCCAGTCTACCTGAAAAAATAAGCTTCAGGTTTAATGACAAACCCTATCTAAAAAAAAAAAAAAAAAAGAAGGAAAGAAAAACCTGAAACAAACAAACCAGTGGCTAAAGTATCTGCTTCCCAAGGACAAGTTTTCTGATCCCACAACCCATGTAAGTCCCATGTGGTAAGTAGCCCACCTATAATTCTAGACTCAGAAATGCACTAACAAGGGATCCCAGAGCAAGCTCATTAACAAGACTAACAAGACTGCCAAGCTCTGAGTTTAGCTAAGAAACTCTGGAGGATTACTAGACATCAGCCTTGTACACCCATGTGCAGATATACTTCCACACACATGTGCTCAAACCCATACAAAAATCCCATACACATGCACATAAAGACACACCACAAAAAATCAAAACTTTGAAAAATACTGTACATCTACCTCTGGCCTCTAAATGTACATGCCTGTGCACCCCCGCGACATGTACCAATACACACAAGTACACAAAAGAGGTAATCCTTAGAAACTATAAGCTTGTCTTGAAAGTGCCTTGAGCTGATAAATACAGTTTGAGCATTTTTAAAGTTAGGGAGTCTGAATGAGAATGACCTCCAAAGGCTCAAAGATTTGAATGTTTGGTCACCAGGGAGTATCACTGGTGTATCATTAGATTACCACCTAATCTGAAAGGATTAGAAAGTGTGGCCTTGTGGGAGGAATTGTGTCACTGGGGGTGGGCTTTGGGGTTTGAGAAGCTCAAGCCAGTCTCAGAAGTTCTCTCTCTTCCTGCTGCCTGTGGATCCGGATGTAAAACTCTTAGCTGTATCTCCTGCACCATACCTGCCTGCATACTGCCATGCTGCCTGCCATGATGAGAGCAGACTAAAACTCTGAAACTCTAAGCAAACCCCAATTAAATGCTTCCTTTTGTAAAAGTTGCCATGACCACGGTGTCTATTCACAGCAATAGGACACTGACCAAGACAGGAAGAATAAAGAAAAAATATTTTTTGTAAACTATGGGTGTTCCACAAGAACGCAGTACTTGACACATGCTCAGTTTCTATAGATATTTGTGGCCTAAAATTTAACTCCTCTCTTCCTGTATGTTATTTGTGTACACAGAGTTAAATATGCAGGGTAACAAGGAAGGATAGATTAAATCATCGGGGTCCTGAAGCTCTACTGTCTGTTTTTCATGTGGAAGTCTAGTTTGCAAAATTTGAATGTTCTCATGCTTACAATAAATAGCTCCCATATGAATGCTAGTTGAATTTTCTTTTTGAGCCATGTCCTTTCCCCTGCTATACAATGAAGCTATTCCTTCCACTGAAAGGCTTTCATGTGACTCCTAATTGCCATTACTGACCTAGCTCTGATTTTCATTAGTGACCTCAAGCTCCATATTGGGAATCACATCCTTTTCAGGGCTCCATTCAACACCAACTGTAAGAGCTAGAGTTCTTACTTCAACTGGCTCTGAATATTTACCATACTTCTCAATAGTGTCCGCTATGAATTCACCTTTCTCCAGATCAAGGGTAGAGTTAATTTTTATTCAACAAATATCTATGAGAGCTTAACGTGTGACAAGTACTGTGCTCTTATGGGACCCCTGTATTTTAAAGCAAACTTTATTCCTGTGGCTGAATAGAAAGCTCTGAGGGTAAATGCATTCATTCCTCTTTTAGACAACCTGGTTTAAGTTCCCAAAACCCACATGGCAGCTCACAGTCATCTGTGACTTCAGTTCCAGGAGATCTGATGATCTCTTCTGGATTCATGGGCATGAAGCATACACATAGTTCACATTCATTCACACACATAATAAATAAATATTTTTAAAGAGAATTTTTTTTCTTACCTATTTTTGTTCATCTGTTTCATCATGAATTGAAAATACAAACCTTATAAAAGGATCAGCCTTACTTTCTACAAGAAACACGAGCTAATAAATAACCTTACAATTCTCCTTTTGAGGAATCTGGTGTTTCTAAGTCTCCAAAACCTACACATGAAATCTAAACCTCATTCACTAATAACAAGAGTTCCAGTCTTAAGAAGCATGTACAGAATTTATTGACTCCTGTAGTTCTAACACTTGCCCACAAGCAGACAGTTCTTTTAAATTTTTAGACTGATACAAAATCTTAAGTAAGTATTCAATTTATGAGTTAAATGCTCATGCATTTATACTTGGGTATGAAGTCAAAAGTGTTTAATATGCATATGCACTCATTAAATAAACATTTAGTGTCCACTACATATCAATTACTATTCTACATAATTAAATACAGCAGTGTACAACAAACTGCTTCCCTGGGGTGTATTTTCTATGAGAAGTAAAACAATCAACAAGAAAGATAAATAAATTTTACATATATAGATATGTTGTACATATCTAGAAATACTGTGTGAACAGAAAGTAAGAGAGAGAAGTAGGCCTGTACAATGCATATATTATAGAGAGTATGTCTAGGAATTCTATAGTGAAGACACAAATCTGGCCATACCAGACACTTGAGAAAAATATACAAGGTAAATGGAATAACAAATGCAAACCCCCTGAGATGGAGCCTACCCGAGTGGCTGAGACAGAGCAAATGGACTGTGAGGAAGCAATATTTTGAAATCACATGAGGAATAGTGACTGGAAAGGTAAAAGCAAGTAGTCAGCACCTGACAATCATGTTGGCCATAGTTAGGATTCTGGGTTTTACTTCAACAAAAGAAGAAATATCCAAAGTTCTGAGCGGAAAAATGACAAGATGTGATCTAAGGGACAACTTGATTGACATAACCTTCATGTGGGCAGAAGCAGAAGCAAGGAAGCCAGTGTTGGTGATCAAAGTGGCTAAATTCTGATTTGACACTGGAAGGTAGCAGTGCCTAACTAAAGAATTTTTGTAGATAAAAATCTTCAGCAAAGTAAGTCAGAGTGAAAAAAAAGGTTCCATATCTTTTCTTTCTTGTACACGCGAACATGACCAGCTTTCTGAAACTCCCAATGCTATCAGTATTTAGAGCTTTTTTCTAAACCTGCTTCTCGTTTGTTTATTTCTCACCCCCCCCTCCAGTAAAAAAATGTACTACAGAATGTACCTGTAATGCAGTAATTACACGTGCAAATGAGCAGCTCATTTATTTTGGTCCTGGGAAAAATGCCATTCATCAAATTTATGAATGCAATGAAATAACTTCTTCCATGTTTATTAAAAGCCATTATGAAAATGTTATCTCTGGGCTCAGCTGACAGTTTTAAACTTAATGTGACTTTTAATCAATGGCAACAAAATCAATTATGTCACCACTAAGCACTCTAAGGAAGGTAAATTACTACCAGCTAAAAAGACTTTCACTTCAATTTGGAACTTCACATACATCAAAACTTAAAAAGAAAACTCACACTGCGACCAAAGGAATGAGAGCCATGGGTTTCTTATAGTTCTCCATGGTGGAGTGTTTCCCTGTTTTGGAAAGAAAATGTTGTCAATCATGCCTGGCTTTCCACATACCTTGCAATGTCACCTGATTTTACTGAGCATTAGACTCTCACAAAGTAAACGTGTGAAAGGGCGTGATCAGTTTTATATATCATACTTACATATTTTTATAAACACACATGCTGAGTGGCATTTTATCACAGAGCTCATTTGTTTATTTCTTGCACACTGTCAATAAAAGCCTGAAGTAAGATTTTAATTTGTTTAAAGTCTGTAAGGCAGATGAGGGATGCATAGTTCAATGAACAGACAAACAGATGGATCAGTCAAGTGACAGCGTGACTGAAGTTTCTTTGTGAAATGTAAGTTACAATTCCAACACTGATTTTCACCATGTATTGAAAGTGTCCATCCATCTTCCCTCCCTGTATATTTTTCTAATGCAATAATGAAAGATGACAGATTTTGGATCTTAAATGTGTCTTGACAATATATTTTTGAAGAAAATACACTTTTCTGTTCTCTAACCAAAGTGATATCCAGCCACCATGTTCAATAGTCCTCATCAGAAGGCCCATAATGTGACTAAACAACAAGATTCTCCAACTACAAACTAGGACTACAAATGTGTCCTGATCTGAATATAATCCTTATTGAAAGTTCTTAGGAATAACTTATAAAAACAGAATGCTGTCATAACACATAATCAAGAGACATAAATCCTACTCTCTTCCTCTTACGTAGTTCAAATTTCATCTTCCTCAACAACTTGTTCACTTAGTCTCTACAGGGTAGATTCTCCGCGGTGATTCTTTTGGTAACTCGAGGCTGAATACGCTTTATCACTGAGACCTTCCCAAGTTGTCTTTTTCAGAACCTAAAGAGTTAATATGACATGACTCTTAAAAAGTAAGTCATCACTGGCATTTATCATAAGCAAAGTTATACTTCCAGACTCAGTACTGAATAATGTCAAATATCATAGCAGAATCTCAGTGTATCCAGGGGAAGGAAAGTGGGTATAGATAACATCGGTGTCATCCTTACCAAATACAAGTCAGTCCGCAAGATATCCAGAATCTGCAATGTACATTGATCTCAATTCTTCCACCAGAGTAATAATAGGAAAGAAGTTTATCAGGGAGAAAAGTCATCCAATTAAAACATCTCATCCTCTGGTCGATTTTATGATATCATTGTTTTGTGGTGGTCATAAAATTGTAATGGTGATAGGCTCAGTCAACTGGGATACCTTACTTTTCCACTCAACATACTGAAATCCTCCTGATCTTTGTTTCCTCCTTGGACTTTGTGTATTGGGCATTCAGTGTCGAACTGTCAGCAATACTTGCTGACTCAATGCCCACAATGCTCTTTTCAGTCCCGTGAATTATTTCTTTTGAATGCATGTAGATTGTTTTAAAATCTGTCTCTTAAAAAGTGTTCTCCTCTCTCAGTCACTTCAGATAAATAATCATTGTTGATAGACTTTTATATTAACATGGCCATCGATTTTTTTACGCCAGTCTTCATTGACAAGTGAGGACCAGTAGTGCTTCTCAGAGCAGTTGTTCCTAACTTCCCTTTTACAATTCTTCAAAATCTTTTATTCCACACAAACTTCAGACATAAGGATAAATCAAGCACCTGGGTCTCACATGCACAAACCAAGTTTCCCCTGTTGTCTGAAGCCTACATCACTGATACTGTTTCCACAATCAGTTAACCAAAATTAATAGTGTCTATAATTAATACATTGTGTTTCCTTCAGTTGTTTGCATTTTTTTTGCTCACATCCTTTTTTTCATCCAACTCAGGATAGTACATTCACATTTAGTAGCCACGTATCTTAACATCACTCTCAAATGTGAGAAGTGACAAGCTTCCTCTTGGTTTTAGCAACCTTGACTGTTTAAGGAATGCTAGCAACCATTTCGTTTTTATTTTATTTGCTTTGTCTTTTTTCTCTCTACCTGATGCAGGACTCATACTGCTAGTAAACAGTATGAGTTTCAGTGATTTATGCTTGTTTTCTCTGTGTTTTTCTAACCATGAAGCTTGTTTTAGTAATGTGCTCCAGATTTTATATTTTGGAGCATTCCACTGTGAAAGACATGTGATCAGTGAGTGTACATCTATCCAAAAATATTTTCTATTTTTATCTTTATTTGCTGTATGATCCAAAACCATAAAAGTCCTCTCTCCAGACTGATGTACATTGTTTTACTTTATTGTGCCTTCATTAAGAATACAAACACTATTAACTTCTCAAGCACATTTCCTCAGAACAAAAAAAAAAACTTTTTAGTGGCTGTCATTAGAAACCTACCTATTGCTAACTTTAATTTTTCACTCTTCTTCCTAGTTCTTTCCCTTTAAATGTATTCAAATTTTTTATAGCCAAATGCTACCAAATGATGAGCAGATTAATCTTTTCTCTTGAAATGACATAGAGGGAAACAGATCAAAATTAAATTGTTCCAAATAACTTAGAAGGAAAGTGGAAGGAGGTTTACTTTTAAACTCTAGAAATCAAGTTATCTTAGAAAACTTAAAACACACTAGAATGATTAGTTAAAAGCAAGATAAAGATTACTAAGTTAGCTGAAGAAAGTTGCTTATTGAAAAAAAGAAAACTATATTTTTTTAACCAGAATCATCTGACTCTTCCAGGTCTATTTAGCCAATTTTCTTGCCAAGGATTGTCTTTGTGCAACTTTGAAAAGATGTTCCCCATAGTTACTTAGAAACAGGATCTTCTCTGCCATTTCTCCACCCTGCTCCTATATTCCACTGTTGTATCTGTCTGGATTCTCTGGGTCCCAATCATCCTTTCTGCTCTTCTGACAACTAAGCCAGACCTTCTAAATTATTAGCATCTATCTTATTCCCTGGAATCTATCTTACTCCAAGAAGGTAGCTTTCCCTGATCATCCTAAGGGCCTCTGTGCATTCTCATTCCTCATCCATAAGATCCTACCAGACAATCTAGGGACACTCATAACTTGAGAGCCTGAAATCATAATTAGCTGGAGACCTTTAGTCACAACAAATTTCAAACCAACTTGAGATCATCATAGTTCGCTCCTCTCACAAATCACTCCCTTGATCCTAAAAGCAGGTGACATAGGATGGAAACTAATAGAATGTAGGGCAGCTGGTCTGGCACTGCCTATGCAGGCCTGGTACAAACAATGAGAAGCAAGAACCTCACCAGAGTTCTGTAGAATTTGTGGCATCCCATTTCCTTCCTGCTTAAAAGCAGCAAATTGTGCTATTTCTTCTGATTTCTAAAAGGACTAATCTAACAGCATCCCATGGAATAACAGGCCAGCCTGTGTCCAGGAATTTCCAAGGTATTTCTTTCATTGTCTCACCCAATGGTGACGAGGTGACCTACACAGCTAGAGTTTGTCTAAGGCGCAGGTGTCTTCAGCCTTGCCTGAATAGATTGTCACTTTCCTAGGACACTGTTAATATGCTCCAGTGACCCATCAAAGTCAAAGTCCCACCTGGCCAATTTACAAAAGCCTGAGGCTCAATGCCACCCACCTAGAATGTGTGAGCTAAAAACCAACATTAAAATTGGGGGAAAAAAAAAAGCACCCATATGGCATGCTATAAAAAGTTACCACCTAACAAAGGCACAAAAAAGAAACATGATTCCCAACCCTACTGATGTGTGGTAAAACAAAACCCAAAGGCACCATTTTGGATCACGTAGGGTCTTTCTTCAACAATATGTCTTGAGATAGACAGTCTTCTTTCTTCCAAATTTCTCCATATTTATTAAGATGGTGGTTCGATGACCTAAAGATCTTTAGACTTCAGAAATCGTTCTCTCCTGCTGAAGTTGAAAACCGAGAGCACATCAAATGAGTCAGACTAGGGATACCATCAGTATAAGAATTTGACTGGCTTTGTAGATTAGATCTGTAGCCATAATGCATCTCTGATAGCTTATCTGAGAAGTCAGGACAAAGGCTGTGTGTTATGAACAGAACTGCATACCACACTTCATCAAATAAAAAGAACATGGTTTAAAAGATGTGTTGTGCTATTGTTTTTTGTACCTCTAGGAAACAAGCGAGCACTCCTGGTCATGCAATTAGGCTTTAAGTAAACATACATACATATTTACTCAGAGATGCTAAAATGTGTAATAAGGAAGAAACAAGGAGGAAAAGCAGCAGCACATAGCCTGCTCATTCTCCTATGTTATGTGAAGCTTGCATCCACATCCCCTTTGTCACACACACAAAAGGAAGCCAGGTAGTGGCTTAGTCTTGAGGTTTTAGATATTAAAAAAACAAACAAACAACAGCAACAACAATTGATTCTCTCACTCAACCAAAAATTAATGTTGGATTTTTTTCTCTTTTTTTTTTTTGCAAACACAAAAATGTCATCTAAAATTATCTTTAAAACCTTATTATGGAAGAAAACACCTATACTTCATAGAAGAAGTTTCCATCAGAAAAAAAAATTAAAGTATGAAGTAATATGTAATTGAGAATAAGAAACTATTTTACTAAATAGAAATTTCAATTTTAAGAGAATAAGTAAATCTTGTAATTAATTTTAATTACTAGCAATTTTCAAACACCAAACCAGTATTTTATATAATCAGTAAAAACAACTTAGAACATGGTCTTGCTATAAAAACATAATTATTTGTGTGGCCTCATAAGTTTAATCAGTGTTGTCTAGTTGCTGAAATGATCTAATGGCAGTTTTTCTTTAGCTTGGTTATTTCAGTTGAGTCCCTATAGCAAAACCGGTTTATTCCCTGTCCACTCTGTATTTAAAAATCATACATTCATAGCATCATGGAGAAAGGGGCTTTCAAGGGCACAGAAAAAAATGACCTTCAAAAGCAGTAGATGGATCCTGGAGGGCACAGAAGAATTATATAAGTGCAATGTACCTCTTAAGGACATCATCTCTGGAGTCAGATGGAGCCAAGCGCTAATCTTAGCCCCACCATTTACTATGTGGGCAAGCCACTTAACCTCACTGGTATATGAAAATAATGCTACTTCCCTCTGATGGTCTTATATGAATTAATAAGGCAATGTAGATAAATCCCTAACATAGCGCATGACCCTTAGAAAGTGGATATGTGTGTATGTATATATATACATATATATATATATCACAATACAGAACACAACTCTCACACAAGATAAACAGTCTTTAGCCACTGCAGTTGTCATTAGTGCTGTCAAAAGTTATTTCTGGATCTCACTGCCTTCTAGGCATAGGATAGAATTGCAGCTCTGGCCCCCTTGCGGTAGCTGGGATCACTTGATTAGGTTCACAGCAGAATCTATGCATATCTCTTCTTACACACAGCATTTTACTGGCGATATGAGGTCTTGTTGCTCCCTTTGCACAGTGAGCAACTTTGCAGATAATAGCTGCTCCATCAGACTGGGTCACAGAACAGCAGAGCAGTTTACGGAGGGTCTTCAGTCAATGTGTCGCATGATTGCTATTTTCAGCAAAGGAATTTGGAAATTGTTCCCTACTCAGAAGAATTTGGCCAACCTGACCGATGTCTCTGTCTAATACATAGATAATGACATTGCCAAAAAACTTACACTTTAAACTTCGGATGCCCTACATCAGTTTTCTGTGATTATTATCAAACAGCTGGTTGGCAATATCTTTGCCATTCACTCATTCAGTGGAAGCCTCATAACATTGCCCTAGGATCCATTACTCCAAGGTTGATTGGATCCTGGGACAGGCAGAAAATTATGAATATTAATGTAATAGTGAAATGTATCACCATTATGTCTCTCGATCATTACATTCATGAGTTTATAATTCCAGGACAGCTGGAACTCCCAGTAATAATTATTCCTTAAGTTAAATTTTACCTTAAAGAGGCATCTGTTACCTGGGTAGACCTTTATTAGGGATGGGTTTATTTGATAACACTTTTGTATGTCAAAGTAACTAAATATTAAGGCTTGTGGACAAAGTAGACTCAGCAGAATTATGAGGGGAATGAGGGTCATTCTGTAAGGAACAACTGAATGTAAAGTATACATTAGAACAGAGTAGACTGTAGCAAGGTTACATATACCCTAAAATCACTATCCATTGACCAGGCAACAGTGAATGGCAGAGACTGATACTGGAATGCATGTTGGTTAAAAATCATGTCACGTGAGTGGAGTTCTGATTTTACTATGTGTTTCCTATATAATCTTAAACAAGTCACTTAGCTTTAGATTTCTAATTTTAAATTTAGGATTTTTTTTTAAAACTCAAAGTATTGAGGGTACAATCTATAGGAGAAAGCATTTTTAAATCTAAAAACTGATTTTCTGAGAAATCTACTTTAAATGTGCACAAAGAGTGTACGACGAAAGACTTCATGGACTCCACCTATTTGCTACAGCTATTTCCGAAGCTGGAGAAATAATGGAAAACAGTTATCTCCAGTTATCTAATAAAGTCATTTAAAAAAAATGATAAGGCTGTGTTTTCCCTTGCCTCGTGTTTTACTGTCTGTACAAGTGGTGGAGACAGCAGAGGGTTCCTAGAATTAAGTTTCTCTTAGCTATATTCCAATACTCACTTATGGGATGACAGCTGATGACCTGTTGAGCAGGGGTCACTGCTGGAGTGTGGTTTGTCCTGGGATCTGGGCAGGAAACAGTTTGAGGAGCACTGGGCTGGCTGACTTGTCTTTGAGTGGCCGGGTATCTTACTCAGCATTCTGGAATCTCCGTGTGGTCATTGAACATTGGAGGAGGAAATGTAGAGGCAAATTAAATAGTTTCAGAAGGGAACTTGCCCTTTTCCCTACTCTTGCAAACAGAAGGAAGAAATGCACTGTCGCATTGTCTTCTAACTACGCCGGCAAATCCACAGCACGTGTAGACAGCAGCTTTTACAATAAGAATGATTATGTTTTAGGAAAACTAATGAATCAGTAAAAGAAAGATCTGTAACTACCACATAATTGTAATAAACATTTCCTGAGAACTTTAAAGCAAGTCTTCTTTTTTAGTGTGAGACATTTGGGTTTGAGCAGCCTGGAAGTTAATTCTGGTGAGGTGACAGAGTTGTCACAGGTGATTGCTAATTTGGCACTGTATCCAATTGAAGAATCATGCCCAGGGTCACTAACTCCACTACCAAGCTGAACTAGAAAACAGAAGCAATTACCTAATTGATGCTTTTTTTTTTTCAATTGGTAACATAATCCAAACCAAGTATATTTTGCCAGAGAAAAACACTTCCCTGAAACATCGAATTCATTTTATTATACTCTGGCTTATAAATGATAGCAAGCTTAATGCCCCTCGTTTACATTCATAGAGATAGTTATCTCTCATAGGGATAGTTATCTGTAACTACAATCTTTACTAAGAAGCCCTTGCACTGCGTCAGAAATAAATACTTTTTGTTATTAAGGACTTTAAATATTTTCCTGCTGGTGAAGTTTGCCCAGATAAATATGTAACCCTCATATGCTAAAACAAAAATTATTAATTAACAAGAAGAAATAATTAAATATTTTTAAACACAGGCAGAGTTCAAAGAGGTTAGGAGGTGGGAATTGAGAGACCTTGCTTGCTTTTTTAATAAAAAGAGTATTTACAAAGTGCCAAAAAATAGATAAATAAATAAAGTTGGGATGCTGTAAATCATACAGTAAGGTAACCTAAAATACAGTCAATACGTTTACCTGGAACAGTCTCCTATCATCTAAGGATTACGGTTAAATAATTCCTAAAAGTAAAGCCTTATATCGATAGAGCATTCTTTAGCTTCACGCCCCACAATTCCAAGGGCTATAGTCACTAATCTGTCATGCTCACCCAGGAGAGAGTACATTGAGAGGCAGAGTCGACTTGACACTCAGTAGATATCACTGAATAAATCCCCAAGAACAAAACTTTCAGGGTTATCTCATGCTTCAGATGCCAAAACTTAACTTACAGCCCAGAAAACTCTCTCCAGTATATTAAAGATATAAGAAGAGGGAAGTACTGGATTATTTCCCAAGCCAGACATTCCTGGCTAGCTAGCCCCAAACCAATCTCATTTACCTTCTATTTTAAGGTTTTACACTAAGGAAGCTAGAAAGCTAATTACACTCTTTCCAACCTAATTTGCCTTTGGTGGCAATTGGTCAGTGAGATAAACATTACTATCACATTGTATGGCTATAAGAAAAATCATGCACTCTTGATAAAAGGGCAAACATAGCTCGTCCTGTTTATTACTGCTTCCTGATGTCATCGCTGGGGCTGGAGCTGCAATATTGCAACATGAAGGAAAAGACAGTGATGCTGACCACGACAGCCCTGAGCTACTGAAGCAACCTCACTGCTGCCTATTTCTATCATCATCACATATTCAAACAAACCAGAGAGCACCGTTTGATCCAGTTGTCACTAGTGAGGGTATGTGTTACTGGCAGCCAGGAAGCGTGTGTAGCTAGCAGGATTTCTTTCTTCTTGCATGTGTGTTTTAAAAGTTAAGTTTTGACCTAATTAACGTGTTCATGGAGCAGTAGACTCTTCATCAAGATCACTTGCACCCCCATATTTCATCTTGAGCAAACCATAGTGGCATATCTACTACACAACAATACCTCTTAAAGAACTTCACACGCATTCTATCTATCACCTTAGATTTTCAACAGATTGTTTACACTTCTGCTCACTGCACCATAAGAAACATCTTCAGAGTTTAGATCCCCTACCCAATTTTCTTGAGATTACAGGTATTTGACACTGTGTGTGGCTAACCGACATTTCCGAGGAGTGGTATTTGATTACATGGATAAAAACATAACTATCAAACTTTGTTTTGGAATGAAAAGCCAATTAGGAATGACAAGCAGGGTACCATCCCTTCCAGGTGTGAAAAACAGATCTGAATTGTCAAGAAAGAAATAACCAACACAATTCCAACACTAATAATGTCAGCATTTTAGATCTAAAATACACAGTGAAAATCCATGCCAAAAATCTGAGAATAAATTTATTGATGGATAAACAAACCTAGGTGGCACGCTTTTCTGTCCTGTATTTCCCTGAGGTACTTGCAGTCATCATTTATTTAGACTGAAGTTATAGCTTTTAATTAACATCAGTGATCTTATATACACTATCTGTATGAATTAACTTCCCCAAATAATGCTTGGGGATGGAGGTTTTAACTCAATTATAATGCCTACAAGCATTTCCAGATCCTATTACTCCACTCTCACACCAAAAGAATTATGTAAGTAAACGTAAAACTAACGACAGTTTGCCGATTGTGAAAACGAATATCTGAGACAAAACCCCTAGAAAGGTCTTTTTTCCCCTTTGTCAGATGCCTGCTAACATATAGAGTATGCCAAGCAGTTTCAAGCACTCAAGAAAGGTGAGTGGTACCCATACTCCCTCCCATAGTGACAGTTACAGTCTGGTGAACCTGAATAATACATCTAAATTCTTCCCATGTCTCCTCCTCTCCACCTACTCCTCCTCCTCCTCCTCCTCCTCCTCCTCCTCCTCCTCCTCCTCTTTTTCCTCCTTTTCCTCCTCCTCCTCTTCCTTCTCCTTCTCCTCCCCCTCCTCCTTAAGAATCCATGTGATATTTGGGACCCAATTTGCTCAGCCATGATAGATAAGACAAGATGATATTTAAATTTTTGAAAAATTACTTGTTAACTTAACAAGTTAACAACTGTCTGTTGAAATAGTCTTCCCTCCCCACTATCCCTTATACACACACACACACACACATACAAACTAAGTATACACAAGTGCAAACTTGAAAATATAACCCATTTCCATAAGCAACAGAGAAATAATTGGAAATACTGCAGCTATAATGCTTGTCCTCGTGACAAGCACCCAGTTTGTGTGCAGAAGACAAGCATTTCAATTAGTCATGATTAGAAATGGATTCATTAGCTTTATTTTCATTAGAATGTGTTTTATTGATGGTCAAAAATAAAAATGCAGAGATAGCTCAGTGGGTAGAGCACTGACTGAGCATATCTGAGGAGTTTAGATCCCCAGGAGCCACATAAATACTTAGTGGGAATAATGGCCAGCCCATAGTCTCATCCCTCATGCTCAAGAATTCACAGAGCAAACTAGCTAACTAAGCTATAGTAACTGAACCATCAAGCTATCAGTTCAAATGAAATACTCCACCCTCAATATATAAGCTAGACAAAGAAAAAGATACCCGGTGTCAACTTCTTACCTTCACATGCCCACAAATGTATGTGCACGTGCATGCAAACACTTACACACACGTGGAAGTACAACACACACACACATACACACAGTAAAAAAATTCCAAAGCAGAGATTTTTTAATAGAAAACATTTTAATATTTAAACATTTAACTTTGTAATCTACTATATTGCAGTTGTTACTGTACAATATTCAAGACAAAAAGAAATCAAAAGCATAATAAATACCCAAGGCTATTTTCCTTCCTTGTGAGAATGAAGGGAACAATGAAAAAGAATTGTCTTGATAGACAGCTTGCAGGAAGATCTAAGTTTGAATCTCCAGAACACAGATAAAGCCAGACGCAGCAGTGAGCATCTGTAATCCCAGAGTTCCTGCAGCAAGATGGGAGGCAGACAGGAGAATTCCCAGAAGTTGGAGTGAGCTAGTCTAAGGTAAGCAGCAGCAAAAGAGCAAGAGACTGTTCCAAACAAGATGGAAGGCAAGCACTGACACTCATAGTTATCCTTGGACACATGCACGCACACACACACACACACACACACACACACACACACACACACACACATTCAAACTGCTGATCAGTTATTACTATAACCCCAACAAATGAGTCTCAGTGAGTCTCATAAAGCAACACAAGAAAAGCTTTTTTTTTTCTTTTCCCATCATGAATTCTCTTTATCTTGCAAATGGAGTTTGTTCTTCTCTCCTTGAATTTATTGCAAGGATAGAACTTTGACCTTCAGAGTGTTCCAGGTAAAATTTCCTTCCTTCAATTTATTTTGTGGGGAACTGGCTGAGATTTAGGTGGGATAGCATCAAAGGCAGAGTAAGACCCAACTTCAACACCTATGGAAGTGGAAGCCTTTCTGCTCAATCAGTTCCAGAGAACAGTTAGACAGAAGCATGCAGTGGGGTCCCACAGCCTTTGCTTTGTGTTCATCTAATTTCTGGATGCTCGTCCTGCCTCAGTCAGTAGCCTGAGCTTTTGATTCCTGTGAGATGAAGAGGTCAGAGGCACAAAGTGTAAAGGACCGAGGAAAGTCCTCTTTGTCCAGAACTGATCTAGCATTGCTTTTCCCTGAGCTCAGCAGGTGTTAGTAGCTGAGTTTCCTGATGCCAATTGATCCATCCTTTGAAGACTCTCCAGCTCTGGGAATCTCTCACTGCAGAATCTGACCTGATTCTGGAGAAGCATTCATGACTGGACACTTACTACCTGACCCACTTCACTGACAGGCTTCTCCTACAGCCCTTTATATGAAAGTTTAAAAGATACCCCCTCCAGACAAGTGAAGTACAAACAGGAGGCCTCCCAGCAGGCTGAGGCAGGCTCCCAGGAGAACCTGAGCCTCAGAAAACAATGTGCTCAGTCCCCAGCCTGGGGACCTTTCTGCAGAGCACAGCCTGGGAGGCTCTGTTGTCTCAGCCCAGTACCTTGCACAGAAAGTCTGTGGGGATCCACAGACTCCCCACAATGTTCTTCTGGGAAGAGTAGGAGAATGCATCTTCAACATACAGTGCTCAGGAAATCCATCTCATAGAACTCACCTTCCCTTCCTTCAGCCCCCTGAGAGATGACTGAGCACCCAGCATTTTTACATTCCTCTGTAGTGAAAAAAAAGGCAGTCGACACTACCTTTTATCCTAGAGAAACACATCAAATGATTGCCTGTATCGTAGAACTCACTATTACATTTTGAACCTATATATTTAGCATATCCCTAAAACCTCTCAACTACTATTTCCTACCTCTCTCTATTTCCTAGATTCTTATTCTTTTCCAGAGGATCAAGGATGCTCAGCAGAGTGTGTCTTATAACTGTCACTTGGAAATATGGGAATCTTGGCACCCCTTTGCCTCCAAGTTGTATTCAAAACAATGAAAAGAGTATTTTCACTTTTATATTGTGTAATGATAATTAAATTCAAAATTCATAGGTAATCTAAGAAATAGGAACACTTTGGGAAAGGATGGAAAGTAAATGAAGGATTCCTATAAGGAAATTAAGAGGCTTTCAATGTGGATATATATATTATATATATGCAATATATATTAATATATATAATGTATGCCATATATTATGTGAAAATTTCATAATTATAATATTTAAATATGTAAATATATTATATTTGTAGCATTATAATATATGACATATATATTCACATAAAATATATATTGCTCAAGAGCTGATAGGTGAGTCCTCTCTTAGGTAAAAAATATTCCTACAAGGAAGTAATAGTCACATAGCAGGTGGAACAACAAAGGAATGAAGGCTGACCACGTCATACACCAAGTAGTCAGGAGGATCAGGCAGCCATTTGACAAAAATGAAGCTGACCCTTTAGAGAAGGGATAGGAGAAGGAAAAACACAACCAGATGACAGTCACACACTGAAATTGTGCTGTATAAACTGGATACCTTATCACCACACATGATCAAAAGAACCACACATCCCTGACTGACTGCAGACATCATAACAGAACTGTTGAGTCCTTGGAGATTTGCTGTGAAGGAATGCTAGTAATGGTAGTAAGCAAGGCATAAGAGGGTACAGTCTGTAGTTCAAAATGATAGATGATCCACATTGAGTGTCATTTGTAAAAATTGTATACTTCATGCACCATATTTACATCAACAATATGCATGAAGGCAGCCTGTTAACCGTCAAGAGTCACAGGAAGAAATACCATGATTAAACACGTTTAGTCATCCAAAACAATGCACATAAATTAGTAAAGTTTAAACAAATTAGTAAAAATATTAAAACCTAGAATGAGTGTCCTAAGTAATAAACATATGTGTTTGACTTGAAAAAAAATGATAAATATAAAAATGCTACACCGGCCCTACTTAAGGGTAGAGGGTAATTGATTAAACATGGAGCCCAGTCGAATACTTGAGAAAGACTGGGAAAGATAAAGAACATATTTCTTAATCACCATGTCATCTAGTCAGGAATTATTGCTTAGCTCTATCCTTTGAGAGTTTTAAGTCTTGAAATGCACACACCAACAAATAAACATTAAAAGCTAAGCTATACTCCATCCAACCATCTTTTTAAATTGTGAAGGAAGCAGTAAAGTTCCAGACTAATTTGTTTTCAATTCAGTATTTGATGTTCACCAATCTAAGTGTCATCAGTTAACTACAAACTAGAGACTAATAGTAACAGTTCATGTTTATAGACTACCTGGAAAATCTAAGTTTTGACATAATTTTAAGATATGAACAATTAGTCCTAGTCTATAGATTGCAAAACTGAGATCTAGTCTCTTTAAGATAAGTGTCCGATTTTAGAAGCATGTCAGTTAGAAAAGATGGAAAACTAAGAATTCAAATTCAAATAATGTGTTCCTACCCAACCTAGCATCCCCTTCATTTTCCTTTTTTTTTTTTTTTTTTTGTGGGGAGGGGGTGTAAACTGAAAGGAGAAGGAAAAAATAGTCCTGTAAGACCAAAATTGATACCACATTGCTAATTTGCTTCACTATGTCAATCTCTGCTCACTGTAAGCCCCAGTGTGGTATGCAGCCTACAAACAGGCTACAAAGATGCAAGTCAGCCCAGACATCAGCACTTTCTATGTGCAAACACGACTTTTCTGAGATGAAAGCATCAGATCCCTTCTACTCTTAATTTCAGCTGATGATGATAAGGTCTTAGGAAGGCACAGGGATACCTTCTGGAACATTCTAAAAGGGAGCAAAATCTGCCAGTATGGCTTCCTAAAAGTATGCAAATCTTTATCTTCTCCATTGTTCATGTCCTTGTTCCTTGATGTTCTTGAGTCTATTGAGCAGAAACCTCTAAAGTTGTCTCACAAAGTTCTAACAGGTTTGTGGCGAATAGCACATGTTAAATAATTGTGATGAAACACAAAGACAAAGTCTTCTTGCTTTTCTTTCTGGAAATTTTACTGAATTTCTGAAACGAAGAATGTTTGAATGGGCACTTCAAACATTTCACTGTAGAATAGCATTTTGGTTTGGTTTGGTTTTTTTAATATAGCCCAGTTTTTAGATTTAGTGGAGTGCACAATGAACTATATAAGCAAGTGTGTCTTTGAAATATCAACATCCTTCTAAAAGAACCAGTAGTAAAGTATTTCTGTAGTTTAACTATTCTGGCTGGGTTACAAAAGAAAATAGTTGTTAAACAACTTAGCATCAAATATTAAATGATAATGTAGCATTTAAAGCATTCTGTTTAATTGTGTCTAGCTTCATATAACTCAGCCCTTGGTTAATATAAAGTTAGTACATCAGGATGGAAAAATTAATGAAATTTCAGTTTTGAAATTAAACTGAATGCATTTCAAATCACAGAATAGAAGCCTGGGGTTTTTCCTTTAGGATGTTATCTGTAGCTTGCAGCCTATTAAAGCTATTTCCGTGTGCTTTTTTTTCTCCTTTGAGCCTACGTCACCGATTTAAGGTATTTATTTATTTAATTTTGGAAGGAAAGAAAAGGTTCTGTGAAGACCCTGCTAACCAAGAAGTAGGACTAGAGAAAGATTAATGTGGGAGTGGGAATGGCTACCTCCAGGGGGGCCCCTGTGGTTGCTCGGAGGATAAGAAAGAAGAGATTATCTCAGCACTTCCCTAGGATCTTTTTCTGCCTAAGAAATTTGGGAGAATGCGAAAAAGCAGCAGCCCAGCATTCTTGAAGGGGCGTGGTTTCTCTCAAGGGGCTGTCCAATCGAATCCCTTCAAAGGGAGCTATCCGAGAAGATTGATGAGCGTTGCTAGGAAACAGGAGCGTCTCCCTCCCTGCTGACCCAGAGATTGTGCTGCACAAGCCTCCCCAGGGGCTCGCAATGTGCAGTTGAACCTCGTGTGGGGCAGAGCTGCGGACCCGCCTCGGGGTTCACGTGCTCACATCGCTCACTCTCCCGTTGTCTCCTCCGAGTGTGGTCAGCCCTTACAGGGACCACTGGAGAGTTCTTACGAGGAATGACTGTCTGTCCCTGCCCACCCTCGTGCCATCAGCCCCAGCAGAGCTTCAAAGTTGGAGCCACCTCCCTCTCTACCTCCCCACGCCCCTTCACGCCACTGCTCCGAAATTCGCAGACCTTTGCACGCATTGCCTAAGGGCTGCAAAGCTGGGGCAGAGAAGCCAGCAACCCTGCCAGGCTTTCTGTATTTGTAACCCTCGGGTCTGGGTACAGTAGCTCACTGAAGACTCTGCAGATACACCCCTATAAACGGAGGGAAGAGGGGGGAGGGAGAGGAGGAGAGGAGAGGAAAGGAGAATGAGGAGGAGAGGATGTCAGAAGGTCCGTGCCTCTCTGCCCGAGTCCCATTTCGAGGCGACTGTCTCAGCCTGGCCAAGGTGAAGGAAAGTTGCTTCCGAACCTAGGAAGTGGGTTTGGCTACAAAGAGGAGGAGGGCAACTGGGCTCTGAGGCTCCCCTCCCTTCTGCCGAAGACCACTGGGTCCCCTTCTTCCCAACCTCCTCCCGCTCTTCTCCTCCAGCCCTCCCTTTTTCCCACTCCTCCTTGACTCGGAGGCCTGGATGCTGGGCCACCGGGCAGTGGTCCAGCGCGCAGCCGGGCGGGGGCGGGGGCAGGGGGCACTGTGACAGGAAGCTTCGCGCACAAGTTGGCCATTTCAGGGGCAAAATAAGTTCTCCCTCGGATTTAGAGAGGACAAAGACAGCAAGCTCCCTCTTTTGTGTCGGATGAAGAGGACCAACCATGAGCCGGAGCCCGGGTGCGGGCTCACCGCTGCCGCTGCCACCGCGGTCAGCTCCAGTTCCTGCCAGGAGTTGACGGTGCGAGGTAAGGAGCCCAGAGAGGGGACGTGTCCCTCCGGAGGACGCCCAGCGAGGGCGCAGGAGCTCGGGCGCCGCGTGGGGCAGGCAGAGCGGGGAAAGTTGAGGCAGAGCACGGACCAGTCTCTGCAGATCTGCCAAAGGGGTGGGGGTGGGGGGGGTAGGAAAACGTGGGTCACAGGAGCAATGTGGGTGTGCGTGAGAGAGTTTGTGTGTGCGCGCGCTACCGTCCCTCCAGGAGGAGGCCGTTTTCAGAGCATAGATCTGCGGCCAGGGTGCGAGAGGTAACAGGGACTAATGAGAGAGGTCTCATCCGCCAACCACCTTCATCCAAGGCTCTGCGCTGGGCTCAGAATTCCTTCGCTTGGGGGGTTTTATAAGGCTTTGTGCACCGGAGTCCTGCGGTGAGCAGTTGACACACCGGTGGTTCCATGTGGGTGTGGAGGTTGCCAGGCGAGGTGGGTAGCGGTCAGCAGGACCCGGTGCTGCCAGGATATGTTCTGCAGGCAGAGGTTCACCTACCCACTCGCAAGCATGCTTGGAAATCAGCCCTAACTCGCTGCCCTTTGCTCTTTTTGACTTGAGCCAGGAAAAAAAGACTCAAAGCCTGTCTCCCCATTGATCCTGTTCCATTTCCTTATCTGACAGTGAGATAACTCGGAGAGGGCGGGAGATCCAAGGTCCAAAAATAGACTAGGTGATAGATCCAATAAGCTGATTTCTTAGGAATTTCGCTAGGATTTCCTTCTAGTTCCTCCGTGAGGTAATAAATATGTAAGGGTCTCTTAAAGGTGTAAGACTTTAGGAGAGATGATTTAAGGGGGTAACACCTGCTTTCAAAATATCTTACGGTATTACGAATTCTGAAGACAAATGAAACTCCACCTCGGTTTCAACTAATTTACTTATAAAATAGTTCTACTCTTGTTTGAATAGTAATAGATATATTTGTAGACACACTGAATGTATACATACCTAATGATCACACTTTGGCACGTTGCAAATTGAGATTTTTTTGAATTGAGATTAGTGTATTAAGCACCTAAACCAATTGGTTAGAGTTTCTTTGCTTGGATTTCTTTGTGTTCCTGGTCCCCAGAACCGCACCTTTAGTTACTTTGTTTCAGTAAGAGGAGGGGAGATAATAACGGCCCTTTGAAAATATTCATTTACCTGTTTCAATATCTAAATTGACTTTGGTTTATCTGATCATAGTCTAATGTTGCTACAGGAACTCTGTGTATGTATGAATGTATTGGCTATCAGCATTACCCAAAATATCCAGATTTCCATTACACTGGAAGCCTGTGGATAACAATTCCTACCAAAGATATCGAGGAAACTCTGATTAGGATTCTGTACCGAGGTTTGCCTTTTTTCTAAAAGCAGACCAATGTAATTTGATAGTCTGCGAGCTAATGCCCAGCAAACATTAATAAAGTGGTATTTTCTACTTTGTAATAATAATGTCTTATGTTTATGAAGATTTCCCCACACCTGTGAGTATGAGCTTTCCACACCTTTGGGTTCCGATTGCCCATCAGGAGTTCATAGATATTTTGAGTACACATTCCCCGGGCTCTTGGATTCTTTTGATTTATATGCAAAGTGATACTTAGGATCCTCATGATGCAAAGTGACACTTGAAGTTTTTAAATATATTCTAGCACAAGTGAAACAAAGAAAACTGTATCTACATTCATAGGGCCTAAAACAATATGACAAGAAAAGTTTGCATTGTTAAGTCCCGCCCCACTCATCCTCCAAAATGATGCAAACATCTACTTCTGTGAGCTGTATCCTTACCAATAAAATGTGAAACTTAATTCAATGAAAAACAACCTTTGTCAGATCACAAAAGAAAGATCCGAGTCTCTATTTAAAGAGAGCAGTATCTCTCAGCTAGATGGCATCAGTCTTATGTCATCAGTAGATCAAGAAAATGTGTGGAAAGGCTACAGACAATATAAATAATAAAAATGTACTATATGACTAACTTATGCATGTATAATGGCTGTATTTTAAGAGTAATCGTATGTATATGAAAAAAGTATAAACCTTGTTACCTATTTCAAGATTGCCTAACATTGGCAATGCTAATTTCATGCTATTGCAATTAAAATTGATAACCAAATGCAGAGATAGCACGAAAATAAGTGATTTTTTTCTACATTATAATTAATATTTGTGTTGAATGAAAGGACTAGACAATCCAAAGGTCACTTGTTTGACTTCTCTACCTCATTATGGGTGATCAATCAGAAACCCACAGTTAGTCTAAGATTGTCTAGTTTTATAAGATTCAGAGCAAAAATAACTTACAGCTTCCCTGGGAATACTCTCTTCTTCTTCCAACTCTAACTTTGTTTGATCCCTTCCTGTGTTCATTCTTATAATCATAAGATCCAAAATGAGCCAGGATCCTTTGTAGGGTTCTTGCTAGTACCTATCAAGATGTAGCCTATTGGCTTAAGGATGAAATGTTTCAATTTGTTGTCTGCACTCAACATCATCCCAAGAACCCATTCAAAAACTAAACAATACCTTATTTCTGTGGATAAAAGAGGAGGGCAGGTTGCATTTCTACAGTGTGAAATATGACCAGAGCTGTAGGGTAAGATTTGTCTTTCCCAGAGTCAACTCCTTTAAAGGGGCTGATGTTTACACACAGTTGTCTCTTGTTTTTGTTTTATGCTGAGTTCATTTTCATTTCCATTTGTCTGAGACTCTGCAAAATGTATCGAATTCCACATTAGAAGAATTTGTTGAAATTGCTCTCAAGAAGTAGTGTAAAATGGTCGAAGATGATTTGCAAGACTAAGAACACAAAATGAGTATAATCATAGTAACCCAGACCATACAAACCAGTAGGTCTCCTCCTCTTCCCATCGCTAATGTAGGCTGAGTTCCCACAGCATTACTATATTTTGGAGTGCTTTAGTCCAGTGTGATTTTGAATGGTTCATGTAATGACTTCAGAGATTTTGAAACACTATTTCACAGTATAATGGGTCTCTCCATTAAGAATTTTGTGATATCCAGTCTACTTCTTCCATTACTCTGATTTATCTTATTGCTAACTCCTTATACACTCCTCTGGACTACTTTATCATCTTGTATGATTCAGGGTCATCATACGACATTTCTACACCACTTGAAATACATGCTTACATAAGAGAACACAAGGTGCCAATACTATATCCACAGCATTGCTCAATAAAGTTTATGTTTTAGGACATTTACATGTATGTGTGTGGCTACCGGTCCAAATAACTTATCTGATTAATATAAGAGAGGGAAAATTGCCTTCCCTGACGTTAGTGACCTGTGTGAATATGCAGACGATCTTTTCTAAGTAATGTTATAGGTGGTTGCACATGTATGAGACATTTTCATTGCAAATTTGTTATCCACAAAGCCCTGTCACCACCCACACTACAGGAGAGTTTTGTGACATGCTGGTCTAATGCTTCAATGAGCCCCAGAAGCTGTTGTCATGTAAATTCCACTACTGAAATGAAAGCGATTTCCATAATTAATAGAATGTACTAAGAATGTAAGTTAGCTGTGTGTGAACACAGCATAGTAATTCTGTTAGAATTTTCAGTGGCCCCCTTCACACTGATACAAACTGAAAAAGCCAGAATTAAGAACACATTATTTAGTGTTCTGTATCATGAGCAGTAAGCTCACATCATGCATATACCAACATAAAATATATTTAGGATGATATGGAGGAACCATATGTGAAAGTTACTTTCAAAATAAAAAAAGCCTGAAATAACCACAAGGGGGAAAAAAAAAAAAAAAACAAGATTTTATTTTGTTCACTTAAAATCTGGTTCCAAGACATCCGTGTGTAGGCTTCTTTAAGATCCTTCAGCAAATATCTTGGTCGTCTCACTTCCCACTCAAGTGTCTCTCCCAGTCCCAGGCACTGAGATGCAGGCTTTGCTAGACAGTAGAGGAACACGTGACTAGGAAGCACCTTCGGAGGTACACTTGGCAAGTCCAGACTGTGGCTGGCTCTGAGTGAGGTGAATCAGCAGCCAAAAGCACAATATGCTGCTGTTTTTATACCTTGTTGGGCATTAGACTGTACACAGAAACATCTGTGCAGACTAAGGAGATACTAGGGAGAAGGCCTATTATAAAACTAACTCTATTTTTAAAAGAATTGAGTTGGGCTGCATGGAGCAAACGATCTTTAAGTCAGTATTCTCCCTTTTGAAGTCCTAAAGTGTTTTTACCATGCCATTCATCACATAGTGGTGAGAACCCTCAAAATGATTTTCCTTAGAAACAAAGGGAAAATCAATTTTCTTGGTATGGGAAAAGTAGGCCATTAATATATTTGTGATTTCACCCTGGAACCAGATAGGCATTCTAAGAAGTGACGCTCTACACAGACTTTACTTTCTCCTCAAATCATCAGTTCTGTAATAGAACTGGAAAATTACACCCTGTACTTTAAGGACACAAATACACTTGGAAAATTTTCAGATACAATCTATACAAAATGTATGCCAAGACACCATGTTTCGAAACAAAGCCATATTTGTAGATGGTAGCTCCACGGAAAGCATAAGCAATTCTCATATTTAGTTCCTTGTCAGAATGTACTTTATTAACCTAGAAAGAGAGTCATTTGGACAAGTGTAGATATTCAGCAAACATGTAGTCATTTCCGAAAGCTAGATGCACAGTTTTTAAAACCTTACAATCAGTACACTGTGCCCAGGAATATTAAGATTGCAACAATTTCTAGACCAGTGATGAGTTTGACAGTGTGTGGAGTATTTCTGAAGAAACTCTCTTAAGAAGAAAAGAATACAACCAGAAAAGTCAGCTATTAGCAGAACAGCTGATGAAAAGGTATTTATTAGCACCTGTCGTGAACGAAATAAGATTTAGAGTGTGAAGCCAGGACACAAAAGTACTAAAATACATACGAAAACTTCACAAGCATATGTAACGACGAAGCTGCTCTAAAAATTAGGTTTGAAATTCTCAGTTTGAAACTAGTAAGAGACGAAGAACACGCTCAGTCCATGAAAGTGCTTGCCACTCAAGCGTGAGCACCTGAATTCCAGGTATACACCCTCTCGTAATCACAGAAAGGCCAGGCACGACAGCATGCACCTGCAATCCTGGAGCTGGGAAGGCAAAGACAGAAGGATTCCGTGCACTTGCTGGCCAGCCAGTGTAGCCAAATGGATAAGCTTCGTGTTTGGTGATAGACAGTTTCAAAAAAATGAAGCTGAAAAAAAAAAAAAATTAAGAGAGATACCAGATGTAGATCTCTAGCCTCCACACACGCATGCATGGATGCATGCATACACAAATATGTACACCATCACAGACATGTGCAAACATGCAAACACACACAGATATAAGCATACTGATAAAATTAAAAAATAAAAAGGAGTTACAAAATAATCAACCAAATGAAAAACTGGGCTCTTTTATTTTACATACTAATTTGGACTTAAGACATGCATACACACACACTCACACACACACTCACACACACACACACACACACACACACAATGCTCTGTAGAAATACTGTGCTGGATTCTGTTGAAGACAGACCCATTGACATTTCCTAATGATAGATAATTACTGCCCAGTTGTCCTGTGGTAAGAACTCTACTATAACACACACCAAAGATCGTCTGGTTTATTGTTACAAAAACTCAATGAGTCAAAAAGATACACTGGGCCCCTCTTTACAGAAGAAATAGTGGTCCAGTCAGATACAACCACTTACCCAAGTGCAGGTACTAATCCAGAACCAAAACTTACTTCTAACTCCAAGGTAAATGTTGTCAAATATGTTGTAAAGTACATGACCACTCAGTTCATGTTTCTTTGCCATGCTTCCTTTCATTTAACAAATCCTCTTTGAGATTCAAATGAAGGGGCATACTTCCAATGAAGGAGAACAAAGAGCAATGAATGGGACCCGGAAAAGTTCCTGCAGGCCAAGACATCATCTAAACAGAACCCTTCCTAAAAATGTGGAAATACGGTGGAAAAAAAAACCAAACTGAAACATTATTTATAATTAAATATGTCTAAGGAAAAGCAGAGAACTGAAACTATCTAAGATGATGATAGATTTGTTAACAAGCTGAGAAACAAATACCAGCTCTGAAAATGTGAAACACGTAAGTTTCCTAGAGCCTGGTTTCAAGGAACATCACAATGTGCAAAAATAAATACAGCGGTGAAAATACAGTCTCTGAAAGAACCAGGAGGTAACCAGCCTCTCTGCTTGTTAAGGCTAAAATGCTCCTGTTTCTCCTCCCTTGCAACCTAATGATTTCCCACCAGGTAAACAAGCTAGAAAAAGTGTTCTGTAAACTAGTAAAATTTTGAAATGTCTTTGCCCAGCTGGAATACTAACAGTTCATCTTTATGTAAGCAAGTGTTTTTATGCACTGGGGCATTTATCCATAATATATCCAGCCTGCAACTGGAAGGGCACAGGCATTCTCAATTTTTAACACACTCAGAATAAGAGAAATAAGTGTCCTGCAGGACTGCCCTATAAAAGCTCCCATCACTGATCTGGGTGCCTTCTTACAAGCAAGAAACCAGTTGTTGTAATTGTATAGATGTATACCTGCTTCCACAAAACTGAAGACCTGAAACTTGAGTCTCTATTCAAACTCTTTCTCAGATTGTGATTTGTGCTAAGATATTTTTGTGAAGTTATTTAAAAAAAAAAAAAAGGAGGAAGGAGAGAAGGGAGGGAGGAAGGAAGGAAGGAAGGAAGGAAGGAAGGAAGGAAGGAAGAAAGAAAGAAAGAAAGAAAGAAAGAAAGAAAGAAAGAAAGAAAGAAAGAAAGAAAGAAAGAAAGAAAGAGGAAGGAAGGAAGGGAGGAAAGAAGGAAGGAAGGAAGGAAGGAAGGAAGGAAGGAAGGAAGGAAGGAAGGAAGGAAGGAAGGAAGGAAGAAAGGAAGGAAGGAGGAAGGAAGAAAGGAAGGAATTTCCCAGATCTGCCCCTCCAGATCTGACCCTCCATCCGGTGGAAGGTGTTTCCTGTGATTGTTACTAACACATAGCACATAGATTATTGATAATATTTTGCATTTTACTTAGCAGTTTTAGTACACCATGTGTTATTGAATACAACAAAATGAAATTGCTTTCAAAAAATATGTCAAAATACATGCCAGTTTGAGAGATGGCAGCACAAGGTCAGAAACAGTTGGAATTTGTATCTGCCTCAAGGAGAAAATGAGATCTGAGGAATATAATTAACTGTTTCTATTTTGAAACATCTTTTTTTATTTTTTCTGAAAAAGCAGAGACCCTCTATTTACTGATTTCTTAATCCCAGTGACTTCTGTCAAGGTCAGGAACAGTGATGGCCAGCACACCATCACTTTAGAACTTAGAAGTCATGAGGTGAGACTCACACACATTCCTCTGATAACCAGAGAAATGCCTGTTGTTTGGGAAAATATATGAGGAATATATAAAGCTCTACTTCCTCCAATTATCTCTTCTGGTGTCTGTCTTGGTTCACGAAAGTCTCCAAATTTTAAACTAAAGTATCTCATTAAAAAAGTACAAAAATGCACGTGTCTAAATTGATCTAGTGTACATGGTCTCTAAAAGACTGAATTCTCAGGGTTGGTTTTCAGAAAACTAAGTTCACCCAGTTTGGTAGGGATGTTTTTAGTAGTATGGAGTTTTGCCTTTGTCCTTGTTCTGTAGAAGATAAGATCTTTTGTGGATCTGGCTTCATAAGGCTTAGAATTTACTAATTTGTGATGCCATAGACCATCACTTGAACAAAGGAAGCTTTTCCAAGAAAAAGATTAGTGATACAGCACCCACTCTCCCAGTGTTTCTCCTAAGATCCTAAATTATAACCCTGCTGTGTCCTGTAGTAGGAAACCGGTGACCCCCCCTCAAAGAGAAGAATTTGGAATGTTTCAGGAAAGGGAGAGAGAATATCAACTCCACCCTCTGTCCTGTTACATGGATAATCACCTGCTGCCTCTCTGCAAAGAGCACTTAGCAAAGAATTTCCCACAACAGCCAATATCAGAATCATATTAAAATGAAGACTATTGAGTAGATGCAGCCCAGATCAGTGGAAACAAATATAATTGGAGCTGTGATCAAAAAAAATCTACACATTTACTAAGCTTCAGATTATTAATGAGAAAAAAAAATCGAATTTGAGAAACATCCCTGAATTAGTCTTCTCCGGACATTAAAACAAAATACTATAGTGCCAAATGATTCTAGATACAGGGTGTCCAAGGTAAAGTTACCAGCACATTTGAGGTATACCTTCTTCTCAATAGGATGTTATTTTGCTGTGTCTACACATGAGAGGTAGGAAGAGAGAACTCTGTACTTATTAGGACACTAATCCGGTCAAAAGAACTCTGGTATAGTAAGACTTCATTCAAATCTCTGTCCTCAAGAACCTTGTCTGTAGATGCTATCATATTGAGAGTTAAGGCTTTAGCAAATGAGTTTTGGAGGTACTCAAATATCCAGTACATATCTATTTAGCCTGTAATGATGGTACTATAGAGAACACTCAGTGAACTACGTGTACCAAATTATTTACCACATCACCCTCATATTAATGGACTAGCCAATTGTTTAGATTCCACAAGTTGAGGATTTGTTGATAATTTGTTAATTAATTTGTTAATTAAGCTCAACTAATAAACCTCACATTTTTATTGCAAAGGCATTTATTCTGTTACCTGTAATAAATTCCTATAAAATGCATAAACACTTACAGGCATCGTCTTTTTTTGTAGGCCTCTCCTTAGAAAACCTCTCCCTTGCTTTTAGTCTGCAATTTTTACTGTGATATTGAGTTGCTCTAAAGAAAAATTACTGACACTTTAAATAATGCATTAGTGAAAGCATCAGTTCTCTCTTTGAAGATCAAAAACCTGATTTGTCTCTATTCTCTCCAAACTGAAGTTTGTCTTTATGGCTATATTTTTAAATCTTAAGGACATGGGAAAGCATTGTTCTGTACAAATTCTCCACTCCCTCCAGATTTTGAAGGGCAGCAGGGGTGGGGAGAACCTCATTTGGCAACTTCCACTTCCACTCAGCTTCTACTGCTGTCCAGTGAATGGTTGCTTAGCTGAGGTTGGCAGACCTCACAAAGATAGTTTCCTAAGCAGTGCTCAGAACTACATGGGAAAAATGCTGAAGAGAGAATAATAGACGGGCAAGCAGAGGGTGCAGAGGACTCAGACTAGGCCACCAGGTTCTGCTCCCAGGGAGTCTTAACAACTTTGCCTTCATTCAAATTCATAAAGAAAGCAGCAGTAAAAACCCAGACCCTCATGTTTTCAAACAGTCTTAGAGTCCAAGAATCTTAGACACCCCAGTGTTAACTGGTAAAAGTCACACTGGAACACCAGCAGAGCCTGGTTTCCTTGACCTTTTGTTAGATACAGGGCCACCTGGTGAAGGTACTTCTACAGGAATCTCTCTGTACATCAGCTTTATATATCTAAAGCCAAAAGCCATCACCATCCCCAAAACATTTCTTTACTTCTTAGGTCCAGATTCGAGGTCTCAAGAAAATAGTTTAAAATCTTGGAATTACTAAGACAGTCTACTTCTGAGTGGTTCTCTGCTGGTTCCTTCTTCATATCTGTATTATCTTCATCTGTACCACTGCCTAAACAGAGCAAAATTGCCACCCTTCTCCTCTCAGCCTTCCTTGGCATCTTAGCTTTTCCAATTCTCTCCTCTTTCCTTTAATTATTTAGTCATCCAGAGATAACCATAACATTAAATGTTGAGATTCAGACACTACATATCACAGTGAAGCACTATGAAGAAAATTTAACGATGTACTATTAAAACAAGACAAAACTACCAAAAAGAAAAAACAAATAAACAAAACTGTGCCTGGTGATACTATCTGAGAAGGAAAAAATGAAAGTTTAGCAAAGCAAAGTTCAAGCAAAACAAGTTGAAGATCAGCTAGACAATTAAGCAAAACCTTGTCTCAAATAAAGAGGGTGTAAAAATGGGCTGGATATGGAGCTTTGTGACACAGAACTTTGGCCTAGCATGTATGAGGCCCCAGGTTCAATCCACAGAAGCATCCCCTGCCATGGGAGAATCTTGAGAAATAGCTGGCTTTCCCATTCCAATCCTAGGTTTTCAAAGAATTAAATGGAAACTCATCACTTAAAAATAACTTCCTAGCTGTCTTCCTCAATACCAACATCTGTTTTCTGTTTTCACCCACGATAGGCCTTGTACATCAATGTACTCACAATTTCATTTTGAATGTATTTTCTTCCTTCTTTCTACAAACCTATATTTAAATCTAATTTCACAGTCATCAAAATCTATGATGTTTTCATCTGTCTTATCAAAGTTTTATCCAAAACATCTATGTAATCTTATGTAGGCCTGAATAGTAAATTATGTTTGGGCAGGCATAGACTATAGGTAGAATAATAAGCAAGTTTATTTTTACTTTTTACTTCTTATTTAAAATTTATTCAGTAAAGAAATTTATAGAATAAAATAATGAGAAACCTTAACTCCTAAACAGTTTTCACTAAATGACTTATGGGCCTACACCAGATTGAAAGCTTGAACGCTGCAGGTACATATTTTCTCCATGACAGCAGGAGCCTATTTTGGGTTAACATCTGGAAAAGAAAGCTTTCATGCTCCCAGGAGTTATCATCCGTGCTTCCTTGTTGCTGTTACTGATTCCACTTCTGACTTTTGCAAAGTTAGGGATGGAAGGCAGCACGGATAGGGGGAAAAGTTCTTACCTTGCAGTCTTTACATATTTAGTGACCTAGATTTTTTTAATGTTAAGTCTCGGGGTGTGTGTGAGCATACATGCATGCTGGGAATTCCTTCCTATTGCTGAGGGTTCAACACCTCAGTCTCCTGACAGTTTCCTTTGTTGTCTGAGTACACCTCCTCAGTTCTTGTTCCTTCAGTGGTCCACGTCTCATGATTCTCATTCTTGGTGCCTTTTTTGTCCATCCAGGTCTTAAGGGCTGAGTTCCTTTCACTTATGACTGATGCTCAATCCACAGGAAATACTCACATTCTGTTTCAGAAGTTTCAGGAAAACTCTTCATCTTGAGGACTAGCCGATGTACCAGTATCTTGTCATTGCTGATCCCCTGCTATAACAACTATGTGATGCTTCTTATCCTCCCTGTATTTCCCAGATGGGAAACATCATTAGCCACTGTAATAATCTTGTGTTCTTTAATCCTCAGAAGTATTGCCTAATGCTGCCTTCCGTAGGGCACAATGAGGTACATTACGTTTACTTCCTTGGATATTTGCCATGTTGTGTAGACCAGGATAGGTACTAGTTTTACGTCAAATGTTTGTTGACCCTTTGTGTTAAAGATTCATGTTAAATTAAAGAGATTGCAATTTTTTTAATAGAAGCACATCATTACAATTTTATTATTAACACATGGTTATTATATAAATTAGAGAGCTCAGTGTGATAGTTTCACACATCCACACATTATGTATTAATAGTATGTATTCATTCTTCTTCCCAAGGCTCATCACCTCCTACCCTAAAAGTCCTTTCTAATTTCTTTAGAAAAATAAAAATAGGAGCTTAAGAGATGGCTCAGTGGCTAAGAGCACTTGTTGCTCTTATAGAAGACCAGAGTTTGGTTCCCAACATCCACATGGTGGCTTACAACCATCCATTACTCTGGTTCCAAGAGATCTGATGTCCTCTTCTAGCCCTAAGGGCACTAAGAACCCACATACATAAATGCAATAAAAACAAAACATTCAAACATATAAAATAAATAAGCTTTGAAACATTTAATACAGAATTATAACTGTTTATAACTTTTAAGACGTTTCATATGGAGATTGTTCTATCAAGGCTTATGCAAATCAGAGAGTAGAAACTTAAGATGGATTTATCTTCCTGATCAGAATCATCTCCAAGAGAGCAGAGATATAACCTTTTTATAAGTAAATCTATAATAATAAATGGAACATACAGTAATATTTAATAAATATTTCATGAATGAATAAATTCTATTTTAATTTTTAAATTTAATCAGTAGGCACATTCCATGCTAAAATATTAATGCAATTTCTGCCCTTCATATGTTGTACTTTAAAAATAAGAATTGTTACATTTTTAATTTCAATCCACAAATTATACTATTTTCCTGAAGGCATTCTGCATCTCAAACAAAATAACTTCACATGAATATTTTAAAATGTCATGAAAAAGTGACATCAATCCAATGAACTAAATCTTCAAAGGTCTGTTTCTTTCAAGACATTAGGTGATATATTGAGTCAGAGAGAAGAGTATATATGTCACTATGCATGTCCAAGGAACATAAAATCTCACAAGAGAGGACCAACATATGCAAATGTAACTACAGTAATAGGAAAATTTAGGATCTAGGCTATGAGGGCAAGAGGATCATGATACTTCCTTTTAACACAGCTGTGAAAGGCATCATGGAAATTTTGCTTATATATTCTGAACCCTGAAAACGTGTTCAGATTTCAGGAAGGGAGATCACCACTCTGAGCCTATGTAAAGGTGAAAACCTGGGATTTCCTTGTGTAATTTGGCTTATCTAAGAGATAGAACAAGAGAAGGGTCATTGTAGAAGATAAAACTCTCACAGAAAATGGAATAATGGGTATGATTTCTCCTGTAGGCAGAGAGAAACCCCTAAAGGCACTTGAGCAGGGAAATCTGAAAGCACACTATGAAGATAAATATGAGGAAATAAAGGTTTGGGAGGCAGGGAGATGAGCTGGCAGGTTATGGCAACACTCCAGGTGAAAGATAATGATGGCCCAAACTAGGGCAGTGGCAATGGGAATAGGAAACATGAAATGAATCTAATAGACATAAAGATGAATAGTACCTCATAGGTAGGAATTAGCTTTTGGGTGAGAAACACCAGCCAAAACAATTAAGCTAATCATATTCCTTTTCAACAACAGAGAAGAGCATGCTATATCAAGTTCCTTTGTTCAATAAAGAAAGAGGGAGAATATTTTTAAAAGGCCATCTTCAGGAACTTTCGTCAAAGAAAGGTATGTATAAGATGAAGACCGTGGTAGCAGCATACAGGTGTAAAGCCAGCAGTTAGACTCAGCAGTAGGATTGTGAATTTGAAGCCAGCCTGAGCCACATAGGAGATCCTATCTCACAAGGCAGAACAAACATGACAATGTAAAGCCTCTAAAAAAACGAGACAGTGGAATAAAATCAGTACATTCTGTACGGCTATGACTTGATAACGTTTATCCATAGACAGTCGCCATTGTCTTTCCTCGGGGCTCTGAAAAAAGCCACTTACAGGCTTATGAGACTCTTGTCATCAACTACCTGGCTATAGCAGAAAACAAAAAGCAAACAAAAGAAATCAAACCTTCTAAAAATACAAGTCTAGATGCCATTCCCTGCTCTTCAAAGACGTTTCATTGGCATATTCACAACATTATTTATGTGTCTGTCTTGGTGTTTGGTCCTTTCCCTTTTTGCCCTTCTTGTTGCATTCAAACCACAACCACGTTTATCCCTATTCTTCTTCTCCCTCAGGCCCCCACAGCATCTTAACCTCCCAGTGTATTGGCTCTCTCCTGTCTCTCCTTCAGGCTCTTAAGTTCTGTACCTATTCTGACCTCCTATAGTTAGTTAGTTTTTACCCCTATGGGTTAGTTCTTCCTGGCTTGCTTCAGTCTCCCTGCATCCCTTTCTTCACACTCAATATAAAAGTTTATCTCTCCACGGGAGCAGGACTGGTTATTCACAGCTGCATCTTTATTAAGCAGAAGAGCAAGTACTACATAACAGATTGATACATATTTATTGAATAATCAGAGTAATGGTTAATTAAATCATTCTGGGTCTCATTTTACTCATCTTTAAAATTGTGCTACTGAATTTTGATATGTTTGTATAATTCCTACGAGTGAACTTTGCCAATAAAAAAAGAGAATTTAGCATCCCAAATCTGAATCACTAGCAATTATACAGAAAAAAAATGATTTCTAGATATAAATTTAAATGTTAATTGCTGCCCAATTGTTCAGGTTACTAATAACAGTCAGAGATGTTTCTTTATTCTTCAACTGCAACTCTGCAATATTCTGTCTGTTCGCTTCACCTTAATGATGAAGAGAGAGAGAAAAATAGCCATAAAAACTAAGATGTTGAGTAAACTTTCTAAAAACTGTCTGCTTCCACTCACATTTCCTCATCCCTAGGTTTTTAAGGACAAAATACATTTCATATATTTTCACAGAAATGGATTCATAAATCACATTGCACAACAATAATTCCTACCAAGGTGAGCAAATAACACCCCAGGGTATTCCTCTTGGTGCCAACTCTGTCTCAATACTTCTCAAAGTAAAATAAGTGTTTTCACATACATATTTTATTCAGTGTTCTTAGAATCATGAGAAGGATATTGTAAACATTAACTTTTATCAAGTGCTTACAATATATACTTTTCCAGGTACTGCTATTTTATTTTAACTATGCAGACACATTTAATCCTCACAATTAGCACCATGATGTAAATGTCACTGTGTCCATTTTACGGTGCAGAAACTAAAGCATAGCCCATACTAGAGGCACAGCTCTGATATACATCTACCCCTTGGAGCCAGAGCTTGTTAACTTGACCAGCTGACTGTACCACCTCTTCTGTGAAACCATCTCAACACTAGAATGTAAAATAGGCAAAGAATTGGAAAAATGATCTAATTCCTTAATTGAAAATGAAAAACAACTTAAAATCTACTGTTATTCTGAGCTTAAAGAATTAGGAGTTTAGTCAAAATTTGATCAATTTGCTAGTGTTATTGAGAACATATTTAACTGCCTACATTTTAATTTGATTTAAAAGTCTTCTAGTTTCAGAATCTTGGGAGTCAGGTGAGCTGAAAGAACCAATATTAATATCGTATTTCTTTATCTTTACCTATGATTTTTTGAGCTCCAATATTTGTCCACTGGATGAAAATAATGTTTGTTTATTTGTTTGTTTTTAAAGAGTGTCTGACTCCAGAAAATGCCTTCTATATGTTCCTGGGGGTAAAATGAGAGAATTTAAAGCAATAAAATAAATGTATTTCCATATTAGGTAAGGAGTGAAGCTTCTGATTACTTCTGTAAAAGAAAAACTAAATTGATACATGGATGAAGTCATTGGTTGAGATCAGATCTGCCCTGCTTTGGTTATTCTTCTGTCCATCTATCCCAACAGGTATATTTATATGTAGCTAAGCCTTGAATTGATTTATTAAGCTGAGTTTACAAGTCAAAAAGGAAGAGGTCCTGAGGAGGTAATTACAGGAATACAAATCAGGAGAAGCAACTTTGAAAGAATAGTAATTTCCCTTCTTGAAATTGACCTTAAGTCCCTAAGAGGAGAACAGAACAGCTTAAAGCAACCTTTTCTCTCTATTCAGAAGTGATCATGAATTAATTGTGCAGTTTAGCTGAACTTTGCTTTTCTGTGTATCCTAGGAGAAGATTTCTCAGAGACTGGGAATTTTTGCTGGTTTGTAATATACACTTCGGTATCTAGAGGTAGTGCTTGACACCAAGTGTGCTCTCTGGAAAGCCCCAATTCCCAAAACAAACAGAGAGGAATAATCTTCCAGCAAAAGGAAAGGGGAGGGGAGAATATTTTAGAAGCTTTGTGGTGATAATTTGGTTTTAAACAGTCTCATACATTCTTTTTGACACGTCAAAAGCCTGGCAATAAAATCAAAACTCGCTCATCAATGAAACCATATGAGACTGTGGCACATACACCTTCACTGACTTAATTATAAAAGCATTTAGTATAAATTGTATCTATCTTTGAGCATTAACTGGATGATGCAGCTACAGCAAAGAGCAAATATGAGCATTTACTGATAAATGTCAACACTGCTCTTTATTAATTTTTTTATAGTAAAAGTAAAAGCATAGAATTCTGATCTCACCAAATACAGTATTGCATATGTGGGCAAACCACTTCAGGTAACTGTTGGCCTTATTTTCCTTATTCTATAAATTAACTTTTCATGTGTTCCGTAATTCTCCCATTCCACAGGGAGGAATTGAGAACATATAGCAAGCCTGACACTGTTCTAAACACTTAGAGAAAAAAGTAACAAGAAAACAACAGCAATAAACCCTCTTTTTATCATAGGCCTCTGTTTTCAATTTTTAAACTACATTTTCTCAGATTGGAAAATAAGTGTAAATGCCACCATGACCTTTCATCTATTGTTTTAGGCAAAAAATAAGAACTATATACATAGGAAATGATCTCTGGAATCTCCTGAATGAATTACCAGTCACGCATGGAGGGAGATCAAAGAGTTCCACACTATGGACAGAGTGATGGCCACCAAGGGAACCCTTAGAATGGAGTCATTAACAGCTTATCATATGCAAAATCCTTCTGATCACTTTAACGCAATATTCTTTGGCACATACACCTGCTCTTCCAGAAATGTTTATTTATACTTTTGTGTCAGATTTGTAGCTTGTTCTCATAAAAAAATATGACCTCAAAGAGGTTCATGATCCACTTGAGAATCATTTGTAGAAAATAAAATATGTGTAGAGCTCACTTGGTAATTATAAGCACAATGTTTGAAAATTCAGGACATACTCATTGACATCTAGACTCAGAGAACTAATTTTTCTCATGTTCTTTCCTTGAGATTAGGAAAAATATATCATTATAAAGATAAAGTATTTGAGATAACTTTTAAAATAAAAAATTTATTCAAATAGTACTGGAAAACATTGGAGGGATCTATCAAGTTTTTTAAATAATAAAAGACAGTTTGCTTGTCAATATTTTCCTGAAAATTACAAGATGTATGTTTTTAATGGCATCAGAAACATGAAGTCAATAGACTTATTTACTAATAAGTCAAGTAAAGCTAGAAATAACCATTAGCTAGTAAGCTGATTTGCTATCTAATATAGTTCTTCCATAAAGTGTAATAGGTCAGTAGAAATGAGCCAGTAGAAAGAAGTGTATATAATATAATAAATAAATGTGTGGAAATTTTTATTTCTTAATTATCAATAATCTTTAACTAGAACTGAAAATTTAATAATAGACTCCTTATTATCTAGTAGCAGACAATTCTTGAACAATATTACTAGGGGTAGAAATATAAACAAGGAATTATAGAATCCAAGGCCTCATATAATTTTTAAAATGTAATACAGATAACTAATGTTTTAATCTTAATATATTATATGCCTCACTTTGGCAGGTACTCATTAAACATTAATAAGCACTAGTAAGTGAGGTAACTGACAAGCATAAATAGCATCGTATTATGAGAACAAAGGACATTTCCAGAAAAAGACAATAATAAACCATACTGAGGTTAATGGCAGGACAAACTAGGCGAGAAATTTGATGGAATCAAAGCAATGTCTTTAATATCTTCATTCCAAAGCTTGATGGGATCCAGGTGTTCATCATCATGAAAGTCACTGGATGTTATACAGACTGAGGTGGTAGAAAACTGGAAACCTGAGGAGAAAGTTGGATTTGATGAAATAGAGACGACTGTTCCTCCTTTGAGTAATTTTTCAAAGTTTAGCAAATAAATGGAATTTCTAGAGGGAAATATGAATCAAAGGAAAGTCTATAAATATTTCTTAAATTTGACTGAATTGTATGTGGTATGGCTCCCTGAAGATGAGATTGAACAAGTAGTATTGGGACATGAAAAGTTAAGGTAAAAATCAAAAGACTTTTCCAAGAAATTGTTTATAGTGTCTTAACCTTAGAATAATGGTAAGGCATATAACACCCTGACTGTGTAAAGCTTCTTGCCTAGAGGAAAAGATAGTGATTCATCCAATATCTCAAAGAATATACAGTTACAACTGTAACACATGTCAAAAAAAAAAAGATGCAATACTAGGAGAGTTTAATATCACAGAAAAATGGGCTCTCATGACAAATGAGAACTGGAGACTTTGGAGGTGTCTTACTTAGTAAACTGCTTGCTTGGCAACCATGAGTATCTATGTTCAAGTTCCCAGCACCCATATAAAACCATGGACATAGAAGCACACATCTATAACCCCAGAATGCTGAAGGCAAAGAAGATCTCTGAAGCTCATGGGTCTTCCATCTAGCTGAATCAGTGGGCTCCTGTTTCAGTGAGAGACCCTGCCTAATAATAAAATGGAAAGCAAGAGAGAAACGCATGAGATGTTGACCTTTGGCCTCTATGTGTACACGTGAACATGTGTGTGTATTACACACACACACACACACACACACTTTACAACTGAATATATAAGAGTGGACTCCATAAAAAGGGAAGAACTCAAGTTGTAGGCAAAGGAACATATGAGCAGGATCATATATCATGTGAAAGAAGAAAAACCTAAAGTCTGGAACACAGAATATCAGGCAGTAATGGATGTATGTCAAGGATGTCTTTATACTAAAAGTAATGAGAAATCATTTAAGTGCTTAGAAAAGGAAGAGGGTCATTCATTCATTCCTTTAAAATAATAATATAACATTCATAGGAATGTGAAAAATGAAGTGGATACACATGGATTTCAGTGATTTACGGAGTTCAGAAAATCATATGTTGGGAAAAGTTAACAAGAGTTTGAAATTGTGACAAGTGGATTCTTAATGAAAAGAATTCAGAAATCAAAAGTGGAAAGGATTTGATGTATGGAGTTGTATGGGTTGTACATATTGGCTTGACTTTATACAGTGGCTTATGACCTACACAATGAATCAGTTGAGCAATCCAGCATTGGAATCCCCTTTTAAAAAGAGAACTCAAAATCACTTATGTATTAGAAGTGCAGATCAGATTCTAAACATTGCTTATCTCAATTGTTTTTGACACTCTAAAAAGAAACAAGTCATTGTTGATGAATACCCATTGTGCCCTAGGGATTTGGGAACAAAGAGTGCATTCAAAAGCTATGTTAGGCTCATCCAAAAGCAATGACAAAATCATCTCTACCCAGTACAGCCTGCACAACTCTGGTGCAAACAGATGAAGGTTACATTTGGTTACATAGAGTATGATTCACCAATACAACTTCAGGATTCAAACGCATACTCATCTCTTAACGTATTTCGCTAGTAAAACCAAAGGCACACATAAGCATCAATTTCCCTCTAACTTAAACCTTCTAGAATTAGGGGGCAGTGACAGCATGGGCTTGGGAAGGTCTGGATACCTTTGTTTATAAAACAACAAGCAATTTCTCTACAAATTTGAGTTTTCTTGCTGCTTTTTTTTTTTCGGCTTTCTGAGAAGGATGGCTAAAGCTAATTTAAGTCTTAGAACATAAGAGTTTTATTTCAGTTTCAATTTCCTATTGATTGTGGTAACTGTGAAAGTCTGCTTAGAAAGATACATTTTTCATTAGTCAAACTTCATCTCATATGTATGGAAGTATATTATACTCTAGTTCTATTTTCTTCCACTACAACCTACCAATACATTTGAGAAACGTGATGAGGCAGGTGAGCACCACACTGGGTGCCAGAAGAACATGTCACAGATCCCATGACTACCTCTTATAAAGTAGAGCATTCTGGAAGATGTAGGGGAATCCTCCAGTCTGCTTCACAATTTTGTTTAGATCAAGGAAAGTGACAACTATACAGGTGTGCAGTAGGGCTTGGCACTTGGAAGGTCTTCTTAATTTTAACAGAAACCTACTAAGGCTGAAGAGAATCTACACCTATAGCAGTGTCCACAGCTATATGTTGCCTTTGCTCTAATCATAGCAATATCTTCCAATCAACCATATTAATTCAACCTTCTTTTTATAATCCTTACAGGTGTTAATTAAAACGTCCCATCAGTCAATGCTTTCAATGTATCCTCACAGAATTTTAGATTTTACTGTGAATTGCACACTTGTCTCTTTAGATCATCTCATGTGTTTTTTCTGCTTGTAAGGACTACATGTGTGGTCTAAACCTTAATGGAAATGAGATTTCATATTAATTATTGCTTGGCATCAGAAAGCAAAACAGTGCAGACTTTCCTGGCTGTCTTCAGTCTGAAGTGCTGTAACTTCAGTAACTTCTGCACTGCAGAGATTACAAAACTGATGCATATTTTTAAATGTTAACTCAGAGTGTCAGACGTTTGCTTATATTCAGCAAAATCTTAGGAAGAAGCTTGAGGACTACACAGCAACGTGGGCTGTTAGACATATTTTCTGTCATTCACAGTTTATGAATACTCTTACCCTCTAATCACTTTTATCTACATTATATTGTAAGCTTAGCTTTCTTGGAGCCTGGAAGTTAGAAATAAGACCTTGATGTTAATGTTAACTACAGGAACAAGTTGAAATGTATTTTAACCAAAGCATGAGATATTGAAAGTCAAATAATCCCTGAGAGGTTTTTCAGCTTCACTTAATACGCAGAAAAATCTAGGATGAAATTTGAGGAATTAATACCCCATTTTATAAAGAAAGAATTTCCTTTTGATGCCTTAGTCATTGAGGTAAATAGAAAGAATTTCAACAGAACTTGTTGCCTTTACAGCCCAAAATGTGATTCTCCAAAGCATCATCTCTGTCAGACTTAATATGCTTAACCCTACAAAAATTAAAAATCTGTAGATGTAGTGTGTTCATTTATGGATGTTTGTGGATTATCTTTAATATCATTGAAAACCTAAGTGTGCTCAGTGAGAAGCTTTATTTTAGAAATGGATACCCCTGGCCAGAAGTCACCTGATCCAGAGTTAAGTCTTTTAGAACCCATTTCTATTCACATGCTGCAATTAGCTCTTCAAGCTTTGGAACCTCTTTTTTTCTCCATGTCAGTTGTGGTTGTTCAAACAAGGTGTTGTACCTTTCATGAATACAAAAAAAAAAAAAAATGGCTTGTTTACAAACTAAATCTTACTGAAAAGTCAGATTGAGAAACTGACAAGCTTAATATTATCTTATCAGATAAATTAGGAGCCGGATACAGAGACTCAGGCCTGCTGAGCACCCTCACCTGTTCAAAACTCTTCCAGTTATTCCTTACGTGTAACTATTCCTGGCAAGTTCTCTAGTTAGTGAATTTCTTGCCAAAACCCACACCAGATATTTTGTTGTATAACTTAACTACCCAGAATAAATCTTTGACGCTGAGGTTGTCATAGGAGACTATGAAATAATACGAGTGGGAACATTTATATAAAGCATATTTCTTTCCGGAAGTTTGATCTCATTTTCAGGCTCAGTACCTCTGACAGGAAGAAGACATCAGGAAGCAACTTATCAAATCAAAGGCTTGTAGATCATCCCTACTGCAAATGTCAAAATCCCTCAAAATTATTTTGTAAAATGAGTGATGTTCCACGGATGCCACATAACTAACAATGCTATACTTGCACATCTGACCTAAATAGTGGAGCCGTCTGACTGTCCCAGATAGTTATAGAATTAAGGGCAAAAAATAGTGGATGATTCAACTAGAGCCCACAGCACAGTGAGAGGAAGTATCTGTGGTTTAAGCTAGGCAATATTAAATGTTGATTGTTTTGCCTTTTTAAGGCAAAATATTACAAGAGGCTCAGTTTATCCTATAGCGTTTTTATTAGTCTGCCACCCTCCTTATGTTTATTTTGTCAAATAGAGGTAGAATACTTCAATAAACGGTAAGCAGAACTTTAACCTTATATTATTTTTCTCTGCGACCAAGCTTTGATAGAGCACAGCGGTTCAGAAACTCTTGATGAGAGCAGACATTCACATTGCTTTGTTCTGCTCTGAAGCAGAATACTTACAAGCAGAATTCTTCCATGAAGCAGGGATTGCCCATCAGAGGTAAAACCGGTAGCATGCTCAAGCCTTGGGTTACCAACCTCTCATGCACTCTGACCAGTTTTCCTGTTAGTCACCCCCGCCTGACTTCCAGAAAACTTTTAGGATTCTCATTGGCTTATCAAACGCGCTCTTCTTCAGAGATACCAGTTGAAGCACAAAGACATGCAGCTGGTGAATACCAAGGAGAGTTTCCTTCAGGTTGCAAGCTCGAACAAAGACCCCACTCACAAAAAGCACCCTACGTGGCCTGTCAGTTTCACCTAATCAGTAAACAACAGGCTCTTTAAGCAGACACTGGAGGGAGCCAAACTGTTGGCTTGAAGGGAAATCTGGGTAGCTAGCTAGTCAGTGTACTCCCCCAGCCCCCTACTCTTTTGTCCTAGCTGTTATTGGTGTTGGTGTTGGTGTTTTCATGTTTGTGTTTCATTCATAGCTTCTCTCCCAATCCATCGCCTCCTCATATCCAAAAGGCTTGACCCTGTTTGATGGGAAACTTTCACCAAGTTTACGAACACAAATTAAAAGCTGGAGATTTCTTTATTTTCCCAGTTCATACCTTCTCCTCTTACTCTTACTCATCCTGTGTGTGTCTTTAGTATTTCAATTCTCATCACACTGGTAACCTGTTATAATTACTCTGCTCTAGCAATTCTCCTGAGTTTGCCGTGGTTCCTCACGATTCTGTTAATAACCAACAAAAGGAAAAAGATAAATTTAACTTTAAAATATTTTGTATTTTGCTTTTATTATATAGGCTACCACTTACGAACAAATTTAGGCAATCAGGTTTGTATTGACATGAAAATGGGCACTTCACTCAAAGGAGGGCTAAGTAAGTATTAGGGGAATAATTCTTTCATTCATGTTGGCTTTAAAGTGATTTAAATTAATTCTAAGCACCACCTCCATGGCCCATTGGATTGGTTTAACAGCCTTTGATGGTGTTGTTTGGGCTTTTCTCTCACATGCTAATGAGGCATTCACTTTAGCTGCCACAACTTCATATAATCCTTGAGCGATTCTCACACTTTCTAATGACTCTTTCTTTAAAAAGCAGGAAACCTTGGAGAAGAGGAGGAGGAAGAAGGAGAAAAGAAAGAGGAGGGCTTGTCTGGGAGGAGGGGCACTACTAGATTAACACAGATTTACCCTATAAGTATGATCAGAAAACAGAATCATGTGGCTGACTGCCCTTACCCTGGAAGAGAAGTTGTCACTGAGAAATAGGTTCATTCATGCACTGGCTGGTTGTCTACCAAGAGCAAACCATGTGGCTTCCTTGCAGCATGGCTGGTAACCAGGAAGTGTTTTTTGGTTTTTTTTGGTTTTTTGGTTTATTTAGATCTGAGAGGAAGTCTTTTTCTTGGGAGCCTAGCTTTTTCCTTAGATTGCCCTTCAACATGAATTTTACAAATGACCAAAAATTAAGGTTATATTATGGCATGGTTGCTCATCCTGTGGGAAAAAGCTTGGTTTGAACTGGATAAAAAGAGACAAAACACACTGCTGTCTTATTATCCCAAGAGAATGAGCATTTCTTCTCGGAGTCCTCTAAGACGCTCAAGACATGGGTTATTGATAACTTCCTGGAGCAAATCTGACCGATAATCACGAAATCTAATTTCTCCTGGGTTTTCATGTTCCTGTAATGCTCTCCAACTCTGTGGTTCTAAACACTTCAAAGCATCTTTAAAACACATCCGTTGCGCTAATAGTTTGTTTTCCACTTCTGTATCATCTTACCTTAATTTTGTTTCTTTATTATTTTGTACATTTCTGTCAGTAACTTTCTTTTATTTTAATGTACTTAACAGACCTTAGATTTATTCTGTTTTACTTCATTCACCGATCCATTTTTTTTTTCCTGTCAAGGGCATGCATATCTTCATCATAGTCAAAGGATTACAGAACATCAATAGCTCAGGATCTTAGACGTCTGGAATCTCACCCCTGCTGGTAGCTACTACTACAAATTTCTCCCAAGAGAACTGCTAGCATGCTAATGTTCCTCCCAACCCCAAATTCATGTTGCCATATGCCTGTCAAGCAATTTCATTAAATGGACTGTGGTCCCTCAAATTCCTCGTGCTTCCTTATAAATTCCTTCTCATGACTTGCTTGGTTTTTTTAAAAAATTTTTAAATTGTTGAATAAAACAGAATGGTAGCAGTCAGTCAAGACAGAAAGCCGATGTGATTCCTTTCAAGGAGAGTTATTAGAATGAGCGGAACTCAAGGCCATCACTGGACCTCTCGATGGTAGAAGAACGTTGGAAACAGTATAATTGATGGAGAGTCTAAATAAGACGGAAACTCAGAGCAAAGGAGGGGCTTCCGTTTTAAGCCTGGAGGAGAACTTCCTAAAAGTGAGAAATAAGAGACAGATAAGGAGATAGAGAACAGTAACCGCCATAAAAGGTGATAGGAATGGGTCAGAAGAGACTATTCAGAGAGGCCTCTAACTTCTAGTACAACAGTTCTCAATCTGTGGGTCACGACCCTGTGGAGTTGAAGGATCCTTTCACGGGGGTCGCCTAAGACTGTCTGCATATCCGATATTTACATTACAGTTCATAACAAGAGCAAAATTACAGTTGTGATGTAGTAACAAAAATAATTTTATGGTTGGGGTTTACCAAGACATGAGGAACCATATTAAAGGGTCATAGCATTAGCAAGGTTGAGAACCACTGCTCTAGTGGGTCAAAAGAGGAGTCTTAGGCCTCGTGGACCAATTCCTGACAAAGAAAAAGACTGATTTTTTTTAATATAAACTTTTTTTAGTGGTGTCAGGATGCTTCGCATCACGTGACCTTGTTCCACTCAGCATACATGTCAGAGAACACGGAGGAGCCATGCACTATAAATTGAGAGCTATTAAGTAATAGCACAAACTGCTCCTTAACTCTCTGTCCCAGAGAGAGCTAAAGAAAGGCATGGCTTGATTAAGGCTGCAGGATCAGGCCTAAAGATAGGGGATTATGATCAACACCTCGTATATCTGATAATATATGATATATTCTTCTCCCACAAACACTACAAGAATTCAATACGTCAAGTTGATTACATTACAAATGACATCTTGAATGCACCTCTCCTTTCCATAAACACTTTCATCATCAATGTATCCTACAATACATTGTTGTGTATTCTACCGGAGTCTCTATGTGACCAGTTCCCTCAGTCTTTCCCACCTATCATCCCGAATGCATCTTCCAGATCAGCCTTGTTAAACATTCACTCTCTCTTCCCTGATTAAAACTCTCTTGGCTGCAAATAAGCTGGGGAGAGTGCTTAAGGGTAGGGTACTTGTCTAGCATGCATGATACCCTAGATTTGGTCCCCAGAAGATAATAATGATAGTGATATAATAATGATAATAATAATAATAATAATAATAAATAATATATTGGTATATCTTTTCTGTAATAGATATTTCAAAGAGATTTTAAACTCAGTGTCTGAGACAGAGTTCATTCTCCAAAAATATGTTTCTTCTTCATGTCTCAGCACTATCCCACTGAGAGCTCAAGCAAGAAATATGATCATAATCAATCACGACTCCTCTTCTACTCCGCATCTAAGTATTTTATAAATCCAAAGATTTTAACTCTTGCATTTATACATATTTCCTTCCTAGCTACCTTTACTTGCCCTAAATTATTCCTTTGTTATTTCTCACCTGATAAGCTGCAATGCTCTCCTAACTTCCCTGCCTCCACTAAAGTCCTATTCTCTCAGAAGGCAGGTATTCATCTACCGTGTAACAAACTGGAGCTATTTCATGTGAAAAAGATTTCCTATCTTACATAGTATTTGAAGATCAGAAATTCAGAGGTTCAACTGGAAAGTGTTGGCTGCAGGTCTCTTCGGAGATTGCATTCAAGCTGTAGGCTGGGCATTAAGTAATCAGATAACTTGAGCAGCACAGAGTTTCCATGTGACTGTGAAAACAAGATAAAACAAGAAGCCTCAGTGACCTTCATGTCCTGCTCCCAAATGTTGTCCTCATCATTTATATTTTATTCTCTTTGTTAGAAGCCTATCACTAAGTGTAGGCTGCATTCAACAAAGGAAGAGTTAGTAGATTTGACTTTATAAGAGAAGTAGCATCCTAAAGTTCGCAAGTACATTTCTTAAATCACCACATCCAGTATCTTTCAAACTGAAGAAAAACCTAGTAAAGGCAAAAGTTTGTGATTGTCATACTGAAAACCTAAAAGACAACTACCATTTCTCACAATCTTCAGTCAACAGTTCTTTACTTAACTTTTTAGACTCTCAGTTATCGGGTTCCCAAGTCCCTATGTAGCTCCAATTCTACTGCTCTTCCGTACACTCCCTATGAGAACACTCAATTACTTATTCACTATACCTCATGTCTTAACCCCAGGACTTGCTCAGACTATACTTACTCCTACTGCCTATAACCGACTAAACTGTAACTATATAGTTAAGTATCTGTCAGGCATGCATCACTGGCTGAAAAATGTTACCTACTACTTTACACAGGACTCATCTCTTCTTTGCTTCCTAACATGCCTTATTGTTTGTCTTAGTCACTGTTCTGTTGCTGAGAAAAAAATTGCCATGACCAAGGCATTTCTTATAAAGGAGCACATTTAACTTGGGGCTTACAGTTTTAGGGATTTAGTCCATTATCATCATGGCAGAGAACTTGTAGGCTGGAAGCATGGCAGCAGGCAGGTGTGGTGCTGGAAAAGTAGCTAAGAGCTATATCATGATCCCTAAACAGAGAGAGAAAGAGAGAGAGAGATTGGCTAAGGCTTTTAAAACCTCACAGCCCACCCCCAGTGGCACACTCCCTACAAGCCCACACCTACTCCAACAAGGCCAGACCTCCTGATCCTTCTCAAATAGTGACACTCCCAGAAGACTAAGAATTCATTCAAATGTGTCAGCCTATGGGGGCCAATTTTTTCACACCAACACACCATTATAATATTTTTATTACAATAACTTGTTCCTATTTCTACAAATAACTATATTCATTGAAGAAAACATATTACTTAATTTGTACTTCTATGTAACTAGGGTAACAATAATTATTTTTAGTAGACAGTGTCTAAAGCCTCAAAGTATAATTATGAATCCATAATATCCTTCATCCTTAGGTCTTCTTAAGGAACCAATACTATAATCAAGATGATCAGTTAGATATTAGATAAAAGCTCTCTAGTCCTTTCTGGAATGACACTACTATATTCAAGCAGGATTTTGGATCTAGGTTCAAGCATACTCAATTATAAGTTGCTAAGGAGTATACTATATTCCTGCTTCCAGGTTGATGTATCTGCCTAAGCTGGAAATATCAACAGCCAGGAGTTAGCAACTCAAAAACCCACAGGCTAAGAAATAGCAAATCAAATCCACATGCAAAGAAAGCTAATCATCCATGAGTAGTTTTAGCAAAGTACCCCAAACTCAGCCCCCCAGTTCTACAGCTGAAGTCACACTTGACATGATTCGGTGGCTTCTAGGCAAAGTTAAAAATGAAAGTGAATGTTAAAATCCATAATCCAAAACAATTATCCTAAGTAAGTACACATAAATAGAATAGCGTTTATATCAAATCCCAATCTTTTGGTTTCTCCAATTTCTGGATAAAGACTTAAATTCAAAGAAAAATAGAAAAATCAATATCCTTCTTCCTAAAGAGAACATGATAAATGTTTGTTGTTTCCAATGATCAACTTTTCTCATATTTTTTCACTAAAATATGATCCATAAATAAAAATACCAAAAATAATGAGTATAGTTTAATAAAATAAGAATTAAATTCCCTTTCATTAAAAACATATACTTTTATTCCATTAATTTCTTCTAAAATTGGAAAAAGTATTACAGACAAGTGTTACAAAAAAGAGACAAAAGCAATAAATAATGTCTAGAATATGAAAAGAAGACCATGACTGCTCTGCGTATTTATCATCCCATTAGGGGAAAGCATATAATAAAAACAAAAACAAAAATCCAGCTCCTAAGCCTTAGGCCTTTTTCCTCCAAGCTAAAGCTCTCAATAGAAGCTCCATGAATTTCATCAATATGTTTATATGATTCCAAGCCAAGAATTTCTGTAAAGATTACCAAAAGATCTGATGCAGCTCCTGGCAAGAGATAAAGTACATCTCAGAAGAAGCTGGGGAAAAAATGTCTGTGAGAAGACTTGCTTATCTGATCAAAAAGATTTTAGATTAAAATCTGGAAAATAGAGAAGCATGCCCCAAATAAAACAGAAAGTTAAATACATTGAAAAATAGATATAATATACTGAACACTAACAGTAGGGAGAAAGAAGGAGATCGAAAGAAATACATACTCCAATCAACCTACAAAAGCAGAAAAAAAAATCATATAGCAAACAGAACACTTGGAAGCAAGTATAATCTCATAGATATGTTCTAATTTTAATGGTATAACTAATGACTAAGGATGTAAATTAAAATATACTTTGTAAAAAAATTAAATGGATAGGGTTATCTTCTCTTTGAAAAATATATAAATAAAGTTATAGATATGATGTTTGCAAGTTTATTTTGGTAATCATAAAAGGAAAGACCTAAAAATGCCACTGGAAAAGTGGCCAATCATGTAAGCATATGTGTTCAGATGAAGCATATGAATAACACTTTTCTTTTAGACCCTTACACAGGAAGGTAATAAAGTAATAACAAAGTGATGTGTATTTAGCCACTTTTTTGATCTGTGGAAAGCAGTCTTTGTAAAATAGAGGCGAGAAGATGTTCTGGTATTAAACATAGTCATGCCTTGTTTTGGGTCATTCATGCATTTACTTCTTTGTAGCAATATTCAGCAAAATTTTCAGCATGAATCTTAATCTCATATGACCTTTAAGCCAGTCTTGATTGTACCAGACCACATACATTAAATGTAAACCCACCAGTAGTTCAAAGCTCAGTGTACTGCATAGTTTTATGTCAACTTGACACAAGCTGTAGACATCTGATAGGAAGACCTCAAAAAAATGTCTCTATAGGACTGGGCTGTAGGAAAGCCTGTAGGGAATTTTCTTAATTAGGGATTAATAGAGGATAAAGGATACTATGGATTCATTATGGATTATGGGTGGTGCCTTCTTTGGACTGGTGGTCCAGGGTTCTATTAAAAAGAGGTTTGAGCAAGCCACAGGGAGCAAGGCACTAAGCAGCACTCCTCCAGGGTCTCTTCATCAACCCTACTTCCAGATTCCTGCTCTGTTTGAGTTCCCGTCCTGGCTTTCTTGGATGATGAACAGTGATGTGGAAATATAAGCCAAATAAACTCTTTCCTCCCCAAGTTGCTTCTGTCATTGAGTTTTATCACAGCAAAAGTAACTCTAACTAGGACAGCGTAGATGTCACTAGTCAGAACGTCAGGCATCTTCCCACTTATTATCCCTGGGTTTTTACCATCCCACTTTGTGATTCCCCAAGTAGATGAATTCCATTTACTTCTCACTTACCACAAAGGCTCTAGTTTGAAGAAGATTTGTAGCTTATGCACCATCCCCTTAGCACCATGACAACTCTTACAACTATCTTTTTGGAGAAAAATTTGAGTTGCCACCTGAAGTCCTGCTTAAAAACTTGTAAACCATGTGACAGTGTCCTTATAGTTCTTGAGAGACTGTTCCCATTTCCTAAACAAAATACTGTTTCTAATAACAGATGGCTCTTTGCCTCAGTGGCATACACACACACACACACACACACACACACACACACACACTTTGGAAATGATTTATAAAATTTCTGAGAAATAGAATAGCCACTTTTACAATGAGTAACACAAAACAAGAACTCCCAGAGGATTAGAAACTCTCAGAGTAAAATGTGATCATGTACAATATTGAATGATCACACAAGAAAGAACAACATTATCCAAATAACCCAGAATACACTATATTAACATATGAACATTTCAAAGGATAAAATAAATAAATGGTATATATACAAAAAAATTATCTAAATTAACTATCGTGTTGGGTAAGGAGCCTCTTGATAAACTGAGATTTTAAACCTAAGAATGTTCAATATAATTATATTCATAAGAAAAATATTTAAAAAGACCAAACTGTCCCCCAAAGAGACTCTTAATTATGTTCTAATACATAACAAAGCATATTTTCAGACGAAGAAATGGCCTAGGGGTAGAAAACCTGCCTAGCATGCTTGAGGTGCTAGGTTCAATTCCCAGCACTGTAAACACGCATGCGTGTGTGTGCGTGCACACACACACGTTCTCAATATGTTAACATTTTTTTGCATGACATGTTATCTACTCAGACAAAAATACACTGTATAAATATAAAAATGGTTCTAATTTTAAAATATCTAGCTACGGCAATGAAATATATTAAAGGATGAATATTTATTACTTCAATAGTGGCATCACAGTTGATTTTCGTTTTACTGTTTAAGCTGTCCTCCGGCTTTTAACTTTTCATCACTAAACAGTCTGTTTATAAGAGATAAAAAATGCGTTTTAAAGGTCATGTACAAAAGGTAGAAAAAGAGTACAGGAGGATGAACGGAATACAAAAAGGTACAAACTTTTCTGTAGTGTCGAGAATACAGAAGCAATGTCTCAGATTTATGAATAATGCTAAGTAGATGGAAGAAAACCATGTTTAAAGTAAGAATAAAGGGATGGGCTAAACCCATTTTTTTTAAACAGAGAAGGTCATGCTAACGTTGCTTGAGAAGGATGTCACACGGCCAAGGGTAACTCCAAGGTGTCTAAAAATGGGATGGGAACATTTATTTCAGAATTTCACATCTCCAAACACAGACAACATATATTCCAATATCCAGAAGGAGCTTCCTGGTTTAATCACAGCATTTCAGACATCATCTCTGAGAAATCATAGCAATTAGGAACCAGACATAGAGATGGTGTGGGCCTATAATCTCAGCACAGGGAGGCAGGCCAGTCTTGGCAATATAGGAAGTTGGAGGCCTAAATGAGAGCCTGTCTCAAAAAAAAAAAAAAAAAAAAAAGAAAGAAAGAAAGAAAGAAAGAAAGAAAGAAAGAAAGAAAGAAAGGAAAGAAAGAGATCTGAACGCAAAAAAATACATATCCATTTTTATCACAAGGGCATGAAGTGATTTCTGAAAAGTGTACTGCACTGATCTTAACTCTGTTTCTAGAATGAGCATCTAAGGAGATTGTGACCCTCAGAAGGTGATATGGAGCTCTTGTGTCAGCGTGTTTTTTGTATAAGGCATTTCTGCCTTCTTGGTAAGGTTAGTAGGTAGATCAATATTAGGTGAGAAGTATAGGGTCTGTGATTTCTGAGCTCTTTTCTAATTCTGAAATTCTGTGATAAGCAATAGTTTTCTTGATTTCACAAGGATTTTAAAAATCTTATCGCTCTGAACAAGCTGGATCTGTAGACTAGTGAATTATAGGCTATAAGTACTATTAGTGGTTGGGTGAATGGTTCATATCATATTGATTAATATGTCATAAGACTCTTGATTCATCTTATTCTTTGTAATGATTTGCCATGGGGCTTTAATCTCTTGTCAAACACTTTATCAAACAATCAGTGTAATGATTACATAAGTGGCAGGCATATGACATCTATAGATGTTATCAATTTGTACAAGGAAACTTACTAAAATGAATGAGTGTAGGCTCTAAAAGATTCCTAGTAAAATAATTATATTATAAAACATATGTAAATGTCTTTACTAAATACAAATAACTTCTCATCACTTTGGACATGTTTAACAAATATAACAGAACTACCTCGGCAGAGTTATGTTCAGATTGAATGTAGTCAAAGTTTGTTTTGGGTGATCCCATCGAGTTATCTAAAGGTTCTAAACATGAAGGAGAGATGCCCTGATTATCTAAATCTACATTATCTGCATTAATAAATAAAACACAGGACATAAGACATATTTTAAGAACAGAAAGCAATCTCCTGACTGTGAGGAAGCTGAAGATAGCTGTGGTACCACCAGATATCTACTTCCCATTCCTGCTCCTTCCCTCCCTAACCAACCACTTCCCTCTTGAATCTTACCCAGTGGAAACTAAGATTTTCCTCTGGCTCTTTTCTCCCATAGTATATGTGTATTTTTACCCTCCTAAAGCCTACCTGGAGAATCTCAGATCTAATTGCTTAACTGACTTATTTTTATAAGGGAGACAAACATATCTAAAGAGATGAAGCACTATTTTTGTAGCTGGATCAGGCTAACCAACACAGACAAATTTATCTCCAGTTTATTTACCCTCAACATGAATTCAAAGCAAAATGTGTTCCGTGTGAACTTCCTCTTCTTTAATTTTGCCCACAGAGGATTAAATCATACTATTCCTTAGAAAATTATATTCCCAATGAAGAGGAAAAAAAAAAGAATCAAAATGTAGTCCTGAGATTCACGAATAGAAATTCAGTGTATAAAACAAGGAAAGCAGTGGCCACTGTCTCTTCATGGTCTTCAGATGCTCCGGCCCCTGCTGGACTTTTATGAGCAATTCTCCACATCACATTTTGAAAGGCAGAGACAATTACGGACAAAGGCAATCATGGTCACATAGTACATGGTATATGGGCACCACAAATGATGCAGATAACTAAGAAAGTTCGTCTTCTATGTCTGTGACAAAATCCACCCTACAAACAAGGTAGTGAAGAAAAAGTTTATTTTAGCTTACAGTTACAAAGGGATAGAGTCCATTGTGGACAGGAAGACGTGGCACTGGTCATGAAAAGCATGGCTACAGAGCAGGAAACCGGCTAATCACATTTTCATCCACACAGAGGAAGCAGAGAGAGAGAACTGGGGCCAGAATATGACATCTCAAAGCTCACTTCCTTCTCCCCAGTTATATACCTGTGCTTCCTCCTAAGGACTGCATAACTTACCCAAGCAGTGCTACCAATTGGCAACCAAGTGTTCAAACACATAGGTCTCTGGGGGGACATTTCTTACTCAAACCACCAGAGCTTGATTATTTTGAAGGAAAGTGTTTCAGAGAGCTATCTTATTTTGTCTCATGGTCTGTATTGTCTATTGCCTTTATTCACAGTATCTCCAAAATGATGGAATGGCATTAGTAAACAAAACTCATGGGAAAGTTGTAAATAACTTTAGACAAAATAACCCACTTTAACATGAAATCCAAATCTCTAAGGTTCAGTTGTAAAGGACGCATTTATGGAGAGTAAGACAACTACTGAAATTGTCTTTATCTTCTGAAGTTCACTTACACCCTGAACTTTTGTTCTCTACCTCTTGTTTCCAGGTGTCTGTATTTGTTTATTTAGGCAGTCTCTTCTCAAGGGAGTGCATTCCACCACAAATAACACTTGGCAAAATACTTTTTCCACAGTACCTTGTAATGTAATTTAGACAGATGAAAGATATTAATATATAAATAACTACAAAATGATTGCAGAAGAATGATCACAGTGAGTACAAGAACGACAAATGAGAAACCCAATGTACGGATTCATGTAACCTGCCTGTTTTCTGATCTTGGCCTTTTCGGTTTCACTTGCAATGAGGAATTAGCTATACTTCATATGTTTTTACACTTTTATTTATTGATTTTTTTATGCATGTGTTTGTATGTATTTAGGCTTACCCATTCCTTGGTCCACACACAGAGGTCAAAGGAGAACTTCCGGGAATCAGTTCTCTCATTCCACCACATGGGGACTGGAGATTGACATGGGATCATCAGGCATGTCAACTAATGCCTGTACAAATTGAGCCATTTCACCGTTCTTAGCTACACTTTAGAAACCAAGGGCAAACCCAATCTCACCGGATCATTTTCATTGACCTTTCACAGTTCCCAAATCTTACCTGCTAATATATAATGATCCTTTCCCTCACCAAGTCAAGAAAAGGTGAGGATTCCCTCTCCTCTACCTAAGGTCTCTTCCAATTCATAATCCTCCTCCTCCTCCTCCTCCTCCTCCTCCTCCCTCCTCCTCCCTCCTCCTCCTCCTCCTTCTCCTCCCCCCTCCTCCTCCTCTTCCTCCTCCTTCTTCTGTGATCATTTTGCAGGTCCTGTTTAGGCAATCATAGTATTGCCAACTCGCAGTCTTAATGCACAATATGATTCAACGTTCAACTAAACCTTTAAGCATCAAATTAACATAATGTTCTAGTAGGGTTCACACACACACACACACACACACAGAGAGAGAGAGAGAGAGAGATACAATTTTTCTCCTCCAAATATTTCCAAACAATTGCGTCTATAAAACTATCAGAGAAGCTCCCAGATTTAGGGGAGCGATGAGTCAGAATATCAGTGGTCTCTCCACACTGGCCGAGAGGACTGATCTAGCTACATCAATTCTAATATCTCACCATTTCCTAAGATTAAAAGACATGAAATTTCATTTACATTTTCTTTTTTTCTTTAGGCCTTTCCTATACCATGTCACATGAACAGAAATAAATAAAAGAATTAGGCATTAATGTATCCTACCATGAATAAAGAATGAATATACTCTTTTTTATGTATCTACATTATTTATCAATGGCTTCATTTTTAATTTAGCATAGTTTTTGGTAACCAGGAGTGATGTGCAATAAGGAATAATGACAACAGCAGGTGGCAAGCCAGAGCAAATGGAGTAATGGCCCAACATCTGAGCTACGCCCGAGGAAATGCAATGTCCCTGGCACACTTTGCAATGCTAGAGTAACACTTCACTTGTATATTTTCTGGCTTAAATCCTACCCTTTCATCTCACCTTATATTTAAAACAGCACAAAAACACTGAAAAAGACAAACTAAGTGTTGAACTTGCCCTGCATTTCAAAGAAATAACAACCTATTTGAAAGTGGAAATCCAGGTTACTTTCCTGAGAGAACAAAAAAGTTTCTGTGATGACTAGGTGGTGTGTAACTTGCAATCCTGTATCAGAAGTGAAGAATCACGGGTACTAAGAAAGCGAACAATGAGGTGCTGCTTGAAGCTTCTGCCCAGCAGTGTTGAGTCCAGAATTTCTACAGTCAGCTTATTAATGCTAACTTTAGAGTCTAGTGTTGATTTTAAAAATCCAAAATTTAAAAGTAACCAAGAATTATTTAAATAACTCTCACTTCTAAGTCATGCAATTCCAAAACAGTGCAATGTCATCAGAGAGACATATTGTATACAAATTATACACAGTTACAGTCTAGTTATTTTTCATTTTGACTATCACAGATAATCATAAATAAAATGGAAAATGTCAAGAGAACAGTATCTGGTGTCACAAAATATTGCAGAAGTAAAATATTGTGCCTGTCATAATCTGGTACATATATTAGCACATCCTTTTCTGCGGCTGTCATCAGCATACTCCACCCACAGTTTGTGGTGCTCCAAGTCTGTGTCTGCAATAAAAGAAAAGGAATTACGAAGAAAAGGATGAGCATCAGACTCAGGTTACTACACACTGCTTGTCACTTACAGTCCAGATTATGTTTTGGCTTACACTGGTGGTGTTGAGTTGTGTGAAAATTCTGGTGAAGTAGTGCTTAGAATTAGGAAATAAAAGACATATTGCTATAGAAAAATGTTGAAAAACATTCCACCAAACTGAACCAAGTTCAAGTTCCTAGGAGTGAGTTCTTTATTCTGAGACGCTTCAGTTGCTTGTCAGGTGTTCTTCATCCATTCTTTCGGCAATCACTGAGCCCTTGCAAACTGTCAGGGAATGAGCTAGCCACTGCAGTTGACTGAGAAAGCACATGTTTTGTCTCTCAAAATCCTCACAGAAAAGTAAGTATTCAAAATGATATATAAGTAAAAAAGAAATAATAGACTCATGTATAGTAGGAGCTACTACAGGATACTGAGATAAATTCAGAGTGTCATTCCAGCAAATAAGAAAGATACCGAACCCCAAGTGGGAGAAATGTCATGACAGTTTCCTGAAAAGGGGAAATTTAAAAGCTTACTATTGAAGGCTGTGTTGACCAAATAAAGGAAGAAAACTGATATTTCAAGTGGGATGAGGAGTTGGTATGTCAAGGAGCAGAGAATCATGATTCAATATGGCTACAATTCTGGTTTGAAACAGAGGCAAGCAGCAAATGGTAGAAGAAAAGAGCTTGTCTTTATTTTCCAAACAAGAGGATTCCGTTCTTATCCCATAGGCTGTTATTCTATAGATATTAAAGAGGATGGGGTTTTCAGATTTGCACTTAAAAAGAAAAATCACTCTGGACCATAGACTGAAAAGTAAATCTCAAGCAAGATTTACTTGTCGTAGTTTGCTTTCTGTTGCTGTGATAAAAGCCATGTCCAAAAACAATTTGAGGAAGAAATTGCTTGTTTATATGAGGAGAAAAGTCCATCACTAGGAAAGTCAGAGTTGGAACTAAAGACAGGAACCTGAAGACTGAAACAGAAGCAGAAACCATGAAGGAATGCTGTTCACTGGCTGGCTCCCATGGCTTCCTCAGTCTCTTCTTACACAAGAGACATCTAAGGAGTGGGGGCCTTCAAACACAACTACAATGTTGTAGGCAGCATGCCTACACAGGAAACCCTTGACAAGTAAGAGTCTGTCTTTGCAAGGCGGTCGCTGAGAAAGCATGGCATTTTAAATCATAGCACAAGATGGAAAGTCAGAGATGCTTTTACGTAGGAGCTCAGATAAATGCTTAGGAGCACGGAGCAGAGAATGGCCACTTTCAGGTCAAGCAGAAAACAGACTGCAATGGCTGTTGTGTGAAGACATGGACATGTGAAAACACGAGCGTATAAGCTATAACAGCTTATACGGTGTCCATTGGTTCTTTCCTTCTTTCCCCCTGAACTTTAATTATCGAGGCTGGACATAATCTCTCCCTTTGAAGATCTAAACACTTCATCTCAATTTTGATATGCGCTGGAACCCTTTTTCACTATTAGATTTACACTTGCTTTCTTATCTCTCCAACCAGATTGTAAAGCTCACTGTGGTCCCAAACTTCGAGCTACTCATCCAGAGACTGGCACCCCCTCCTCCAGTTTCTGGACTGACACTCCATGACAATGTCACCTTGCCCTAGGAGCGACACAGTCCTGGGCTAAAAGCCCATCTCAGCCATTTGCCTGGCCTTTATCTATCTGACAATACTCAGATTATTAATGCCCACTAAATCACAGTTTCCCCAGATAAATAGGAATAATCACATATTGTACAGAGGGCATTGTGAACAGTAAACATGACCATGCTTATAAAAACTGAATACATTATTTGGGCACTTTAAATAGTCAGTAATGGTGAGTTTTCTTTCAAAACACACTGCATCACAATTGTTCCCTGGATAAAATGAACTAAGGAATAAATAAATGATCAGAAGGCAGTCTGCTTTTAGGCTAGTTTTCAGAATACTTTATGAATCTTGAATTTTTAGTTTTCACACAGCAAATGTTATTCTACATTTATAGTTTCTCATTCTTCCCTCAAACTTTATTTGAAGTTCCTAGATATAATCACACTTTTATCCTTCTTTTTCAGGAATTTCTGAGGATTATTTTCTGAAATGGACTGGTGCTTTAGGACAAAAACGTTTAACTGGTATTAAAGTAGAAAATATGACAATGATGCTTAACTTAGTAAACGAACAAACAATACAAGAATTCAGGTTAAACAAGATTTCATGGATTGTTAGCATTTCCATAGCATAAAGATGGAAATATTTGATTTTAAATCCTACTTCTGATATTTCTCTGGCTTTGTGACCTTGGTATAATTTCTTAAATTCCTCTCTGCCTCAGTTTCGCTGTCCTTTAAATAGTGATACCAACCTGATCTGCTTCAGAGAAATGATGGGAGGCTCAGGATGTGGAAAGTGGTCTTCTTTTGCTGAAAAGTTGTTTTTAGCGTATGTTTCTCATTATTTATAGTCCTAGCATGTCTTAATTAAGGAGATTTCTTTAAGTACCAATTAGAGCAAACAAAAAAGTTGGTATGACATACATTATTTCCTTAAAAGTGTTCCTACATAAGCACTGAGGAAAATAATAAATGTGCTTTGTTTCATTACTGCTGTTCCACGTCACTAGAGAGTAGGTTTACCTAGATCCAATTTCTATCCATGGAGAAAAGGAGAAATCCAAAAGAAGGCTTGATATCCTGGTAAGACAAGTTCAGGTGTCCTCTCCTTTTCTCTCTCTCATTGCCTGTGTCATTTGCTTAAAATTTGCTTAAAATACATGCCACTGTTGTTTAAAAAAACAAAAAACAGCATTTTGTCATCCCAATGTCGAGCAGCTAAATAACCAGCATTATTAGATATGTTTATTATAATTCCTTCTAAGCCTCAGTTTTCACATCTACAAAAGAGAGAGTAACTGCTTCAAGGACAGCTGTGGAGTTAAATGCACAGTGCAATTAAACAACTGAGCAGCAGATCTGCAAGTGGTATCTATTCAACACATGTAGCAGAAAGACGACAGCCATCAGCTTCAATAATAGGCAGGCTAGTTATACCAGCAAAACCTTCACGCCATCAGCAATCAAAATCCTGTACAAAATATAGAAAACGACTGTATTTGAACTCTCTGAAGAACAACTGAGGCACGTAGCACAGTGAGTGTTGGTGCTCCATTCTAGACAGAGAAGTCCTCTGACTGTTTTCAAAGCTCATTCCTGTTTGCCTTGGGAAGGTGCAGGATGCAACTGGAGCAGAATGAAGACCCTTTGTTTCCCTAGACACTCTGGTTAGAATTCATGGCTTCTAGAAAAGCTACAAGTTAAGGGGCAAAACTGAAGAAGGAAGGAAGCATACTAGGAATCCTAAAAAAAACCAAGTTCCGGTTTGTCGGTAAGTGGGTCACAGGTTAAAATGAAAGCAGAGGGTGGGGTTAGAAAGATTTTCTAGAGAACTTTAGTACTAAATAGTGAAAACTAATGTTTGAGTCCCTCAAAAATTGCTGCAATTCAGTAAATGCAGGTTTGGTTTAAAAACCCACAAAGCTTCCCTGAAGAACAAGAGCAAATAAGATGCAGCGCGACTCAACAACTGTAGACTAAGAGCAACTGGGCAAGTGATCAGGATAGCCGAGTGCCTCGATGTCTGGACAGCAAAAAGAGACATAATGCCTTCTGGAACGCCCAGTTTGCACTCTTACTAAGCACGCAAGTCGTGCTAAAACTGAACAAACTCACTGGAAAAAAAAAAAAAAAAACAGAGGAAACATAAAAAGTAGAAACAGGCAACAAAATATTTCAGACATCAAAATTATTATATAGAGATTTTATTTATTTTTATTTATTTATTATGTTTTGTTTTGTTTCCAGACAGGGTTTCTCTGTTGTAACTCTGGCTATCCTGAAACTCAGAGATATACCAAATAAAAGAATCATAAACTAATTTAGTATTATTGAGCTAATTTTATAGATTAAAGGTAGTGGTGTTTTCATAAGCCTAAATAATCAGGAAATATAAAATTATGCTAACTGTGTTCCGTAAAAAAATTGTCAGACATTAAGAAATGGCTGTGAGTCTCACTTCTACAGCACGTACACTAAAACTGAAACAATACAAAGCAGATTGGCAAGGCTCCTGTGCCAGGATGACATGCAAATTCATGAAGCGTTTCATATTTTTGCAGAGCTGACAAACCCATCTTAAAGGCTGGCTATGCACATCGCAAGTACAAGGTTAGAATAGCTGCTGACCATGTGTATGGGATGTGGCCGTGAATCCTGGGGAGCATCCCTATGAAGGTAGTAATTACCAGCATCTGCGCAAACTCCCTTCCAACTGAAATTTAGATAGAATCTGTCTGTGTGCAAGGTGGGTCCCATTGCTGCATGTGGACTGGGTGACTATGTGGAACCAAAGCCATGAAGGAAACAGAAAAATCAAACTCATGAGCCCAGCAAAGTTTTTCCTTTGCCTAATAAAAAAGAAATAACAGTGAAAAAAAATTTTTTTTGGTTTTTTGAGACAAGTTTTCTCTGTTGTAACTCTGACTGTCCTGGAATTCACCCTGTAGACCAGGCTAGCTTCGAACTCACAGAGATCTGCCAGCATCTGCCTCCCAATTGCTAGGATTAAAGGTGTGCACAACCATTGCCCAGCCCTTTAAATGGTCATAATTAAAGTAAGTAGAACAATGGAAAATTCTGGTAGAATCCATAAAACCCATAGATTCAAATTTTCTACCAATCAGCAATTCTTCAACTAGAAATTATAAAAAATGAGACTAACAGTTAAGTGGTAAGCCCTGAAATCATAGATGTCTATAGCATTTTTCAAACACAGTAGGTCATATTTATAAACTTAGGAATATATATTGTGAACAATTAAAGTAATAGAAGGCATGAATTAGAGAGAGCAATGGTGGGGTTGCGTGGAAAGGATTAGAAGAAGGAAAGGAAAAGGAAATAGAATTATATCATTTTAGTTTTTAAAAAATTAAAATAGTTAAATAGAACAGTTTAATCATATTTTACATATCAGAATAGAAAATCTGATGAGTTAAAAAGAATGTAAAAAGTTCCCAGGTTTGTGCCATTGGAAAAAAAGAAAAAGAAAAAGAAAGAAAGGAATATAAGGGGGAAATGTGATTTAATGCAAAGGTAGCCAGAGTACTAACAGTAAAGGAGACATTATGATATCATAAATATTTTTAAAATACTGGCCAGAGCATTTCTTAAAACAATGAAAAGGGTTTAATGATATGTGTTTAAGTTTTGAAAAGAACTATAAATACTACATATGGTGCATATGACCAACACCACAATTAAACACACTATACTAACAACACTACAAACAGTGAAGAATGTTTGGAAAGTCCCTGGATGGGTATAGCTCAGTAGCAGAGTGTTTGTTCCCAATGCACAGGGCCCTGAGCTGGGTCCCAACACATGTATCTAGTGTCCTCCTTATCTTCAGAGAAAAGAAAAGCTAAGTTAACAAGGGACTCTTCACACTTAGACGTGGGGACAATGACTGGCACAGAGAGTGCTCAGAAGAAAAAGAACCTCTTGCCTAGAACTCTGTAGAAAGTAAAAAATATTCCTCAGGCCATGGAAGGCAAAATAGATATTTTCAGTAAAACAAGAGCTGAAATTTATTTTTTGCAGGCCGTCCTCCACATGAAAACAGATGCTTTCAAAGCACTCCTAAAGGCTAAAGTAAAACAGCTAGGAGGGACACAGAACTTCAAGAAATAGAAACGTCGAGAGAAGTTCCACTTTAGGAGAGCTGAATGCAGATTGACTATTAGAACAAGAATATATAATATCTTGTGGAGTTCATAATCTATGTGTATAACTGAACTGTAATGCAAGGTTAGCGCAGAGGTTTGGGGGGATCGACGAACGTGCATGACTGCTTTGCATGTTCGGGAAGTGGCAAAAATGTGTAATAGCCAATAACATGACTACAAAGAAAGAAATCAAAGATAGTGGAATTAAAATTTCAGGGAAACTTTTAAGTGGAATATAATCTGTGAAAAGAAGACCCACAAAAGGAGAAATAAAATCTAAACATGGAAACAACAATAATAATAGCAAAAAGACACACTTCTATGAGCTGAATCAGTAATGTTTATTGTCAATAAATTCAATTCTTCATCCAAAACGTAACACATTTTAATATAGGTAAAAATATTTAAAACATCACATTTATATCTCGAATGCAAACAGCTTTTACCTGTGAATTATACCTCAGCAGAGCTGGAAAGCGTCCACGGAGAAACTAAACATATTTTATTGAAAATACAGAGTTTGTCTGGATAGATAGAAAAAACAAATACAGCTACATGGTATTTACAAAAGAAACATTTTGAGCATGTGGATACGCATCAAACTATAAATATATACTGTTATAAATATATGAGTGTGTGTGTGTACACATATACAGATATACACAACCATGCAGATGTGTTACTTTTTCTACTTTTTATTTAACATTATATTTGTTTGTTTTATATGTTTTTAAAGGGTTAAGTATTAAAGGGGAAATTAATAAGTTAATACATTCAAGGCTCTGCTGCCTTAAGATTTAATCTTAGATTAGTGCATAGCAAAAAGGGAAAAGTGAAAAAACAAAGATTAGCCCAATAGGTTCTGAAAAAACCACCTGGTTAAGAGAGTAGCATGAGCCAGATTTGAGAAGGTCTGGATGAGAGGAAAGGACAGCATTGTAGAGTGGGAATCCAAACTCACATTTTGGATGTATCGAGATAAAGTTTTAGTGAATGAATAGTAAAATTTGAGAATAAGAAGGCTTGGAGAAATCTTAGAGACTCTAATTTGCACGCACCAGAGAACTTGGGGGATCTGAGAACACATGATTCCATTTTATTCAGAAGTATATGATCAGCCTGGGTGTAAAACATGGAAAGTTTGGGTTTCAAATAAGGAAGAACATGTATTAAGCCTATCTTGAGAATTGAAGCCTGCTCTATAAACTGTAGAGGATAAAGCATTAAAGAAGGACATGGACACAGGCATTAATAATATTCCCCATTCGTTAGAAAGGATGAAGTCTGCTGCCGCTGTATCAGGAAACAAACCCTCTGTATCTGCACATCAGCACATATTTAAATAGGGGTTTCTTTGTTCCTTATGGACAAAAGGGGAAAATTGTTTCCCATGAAGTTCTAATGATTTTTAAACCAAGAAAGGTGGTTTCTGTCAATACTATACATACACTTAAGACTCAAATGAACAGTGTGTGTGTATGTGTGTGCGTGTGTACCTATAAAGACAGAACATATAAAAATAAATGTTTGTTAACCTAAAATTTTCTCAGTTTTTACAAAGACATAGGTATCTTTACTAAAAGGAAACTTGCCAAAAAGTATAGGGAATGCCAAAAGTTAACAGATCCAAAACAAATTTCTTAATTTTCTCCAAAGCTCCTGTTCTTCCACTATGACCACCTAGTTACCAAACAAAATACTGAGTCTTTCTTTGTCTGTCACAATGTCATCAATCGGCAAATCTTGTTCCTCCTTCTAAATCAAAGGTAAAGCTCAAGTCTCACCAACACCAATAGGATAACCTCCCGTGACTATCCTAAAGAACTCCTTCATTAACTGCACGAACCTCCTTATCCAGCCCCTTCCCTTGACATCATCTCCCACAAGCATGAACACGTTCCAGTCGCCACTCTGCTGCTGTTTTAGTTATTTTTCATTTTGCTATGACAAAATACTCAAAAAATAAAGCAACTTAAGAAAGAAAGGTTTGATTTTGGTTCACAGTTTAAAGAAAGCACAGTCCATCGTGAAAGAGAAATCATAGCAGCGGCAACTTGAAATGACTTTTATTCACAGGCAGGGTGAAGACAGATTAACGCTGGTACTCAATTCACTTTCTTTTTTTATTTGGTCTGGGACCCCAGCGTATAAAATGATGATGCTCACATTTTGGATAGTGTGATGGCTAGTCTATGTCAACTTGACACACAAACTAGAGTTATCTTAAAAGAAGAAAACTCGATTGAGAAAATGCCTCCATAAGATCCAGATTTAAGGCATTTTCTTAATTAGTGATTAATGGGAGAGGGCCCAGCCCACCGTGGGTGGTGCTATCCCTTGGCTGGTGGTCCTGGATTCTATAAAAAAGCAGGCTGAGCAAGCCATGAAGAGCAAGCCAATAAGCAACACCCCTCCATGGCCTCTGCAAGAGCTCCTGCCTCCAAGTTCCTGACCTGTGTGAGTTCCTGTCCTGGCTTCCTTTGGTGATGAACAATGATGTGGAAGTTCAGCCCAATCCTCCCCAACTTGCTTTTTGATCATGGTGTTTCATTTCAGCAATAGAAATCCTAAGACAAGGTGGTACCAGGAGTAGGGTGTCACTGTGACAGACCTGACCATGTTTGGGGGAAGGATTGTAGGACTTTGCAACTTTGGGCTAGAAAAGCCATTGAGTTTTGAGAGCTCAGTGAGACATTCTTGAGGAGCTTGAAAGATAAGAACACTGAGAGCAGTTCATAAGATGGTGGCCCAGTTTGTAAAGGTTCAGAGGGAAATTTAAAGTCTCTATCAGGGCCATTTGCTATTTTGAATTAGGATTCTGTCATTCTGGTCAGCTGAGGCAGAAGAGTCAGTGTGATTAACGGGAGACCAGCACCATTGAAGTGAAACATTTGCATTACTGGGACCATTGATACTGGTTAGCTGGAGCTATGAAATTAGTGCTGATTAAACAGAGACCAGCATCACTGAGGTGACGTCTTCTGGGAAGTGTTTCTCGAAAGCACAGAGAAGCTGTGTTCCAGAGGTGGCCAAGGTTGTACCTTATGTTGACAGCTGGACTTGTTAATGTGTGAGGGTCTCCCAGGTGTTAGTGGTTTTGAAGGCATGAGAGGGTCATGGAGAACAGCTGAGGCTTGGCACTGTGAGAGGCCTGGAGAGGCCATTGGGGAAGGTGCACCCTCAGTTACAGTTCAAGGCCCAGGATTGAAGGGGTCATGCAGAAAAAAACTGAGGCTTGGCACCATGAAGAGAGCCTATGAGAGACTATTGGTGAAAAGTGTAGCCCAGTTGCAATAAGGGACCCTAGCCAATTTAGAGATGTCAGTACCATGAGAAGACCATCAAGATCAGCAGCTGCAGTGGAGTGGAGCCATCCAGAGTCTTGCATACAAGCTGTGTGTGCTGCAGAAGGTAGAACAAGAAAAATGACCCAAGCCCTTCAGAGGAGTCCAGAAGATCGTGAGTGGACCCCAGATGTTGGACACTTGAAGTTTGGTTTTTCATCGATCTGATTGTGACTTGTGATTCTAATTGATTATGATTTGATTGTGACTGTGGCCTGATTTTTCCCTCTTGAAGTAAGAGTATTCAATCTATTTTTTATTTTACAGGAGCCCACAGTTGAGAGACTTTTGAATTTTAAAAGACTGGATTTTAAAAGAAATTGGCTATCTTACAGGGACTGAAATTTTAATGTGTTTGAATTTGTAAAGACTGTGAGACTTTTAAAGATATTTATATTTTTAATATAATCTTGGGGATGAGTAAGAAAGGGAAATATGTGGCTTCATAGTGACATGTTTGTGTGTCAAGTTGACAAGGGGTCAGTTTTATTGGCAAATCTTATGTCAACTTGATACACAAACTAGAGTTCTCTGAAAGGAGGGAACCTCAACTGAGAAAATTCCTCCACAGGATCCAGCTGTAAGGCATTTTCTTAATTAGTGATTGATAGGTGAGGAAAAGCCCAGCCCACTGCGGGTGGTTCCATCCCTGGGCTCATGGTCCTATGTTCTATAAGAAAGCAAGCTGAGAAAGCCATGGGAAGCAAGCCAGTAAGCAGCTCCCCTGCATGGTCTCTGTATCAGCTCCTGCTTCCAGGTTCCTGCCCTCCTTGAGATCCTGTCCTGACTTCCTTTGGTAATAAACAGCAATGTGGAAGTGTAAGCCCAATAAACCCTTTCCTTCCCAACTTGCTTTCTGGTCATGGTGTTTCATTGCAGCAATAGAAACCCTAGCTAAGACAGGTAGGTGTTCTCTCATGAAACCCAATCTAGAAACTCCCTTGCAGACATGCCCGAGCTTTATCATCCAAAAAAAGCTGAAGTTACTATCAGATTGGCAATCAATATTAATCATCAGAGTACCCAAAGTGATATTTCTTTAAATTTTCAGATAGATAATTACCCCAAAACATTTAAAATCAGGACTACAGACTACAGAGCACATATTAAAGATTTTTAATCCCTCATTAAGAGAAGCAGAAAGATTCAAAGTCTAGTTCCAAATATAACCACAGACATAAGGTATTCAGGAGGAGATCTAAAGCAAGCTTGCTGATTTGAGACAAAACTAGTCAATGTTAAAAAGGCAATAGAACTGAAACTTCTGGGTTACCATGTCTATCTTTTCTGTCGTCATTTTTTAATTTCTAATAAACAAAAATCAAGTTAATATATAATTTCTTTGTCGGGGCCCTAATCAAAACTAAAATGAGTGTCATACTAAGGCATGAACTCGAGGAAATCAAATTATCCTTATGAGAACTGATCATGCAATGATCTAGTATGATAAAGAGTTGAAGATAATTTTCCTTGATAAACATCAATAAGATGCTGTTGTTCTGTCTCCAGACTTTTTTTTCCCTTAGAATAAAGTGCACATTCCCTGTCACAGACTGCGCAGTCTCCCTAATTCAACTTAAGGGTCTCACTGGGTCTCTTTCTCATTTCCTCCTGAGACATTACGACATCATCACAATAATCTCACCGTTCCTCCATAGACCTCTTTCGGACCATGCATTACTCTCACTGCAGAGTCAACAATGGCCTGTGCCCACACCACTCAGGAGACTGCTTTTGTTGCACACACAGACATACACTTGCCACATCTCTCTGTCCAATTGTATTTGTTCTCCTTCATAGAGTATTATGATATATATAAAGGTATTTCTTTTTATGTCTCCAGTATTCAAGATGAGGTAAACACTGCATACAACTACCAAGTGGCAGAGCTTTCCTCGGCATGGAGTAGTTTGAAACCCTTAAACTTCAGACAGATCTTCCGTGCTCCCCACTACCTCCTCCTATACAATAATAGCAGAAGATAGGCTTATATTAGGAAGAACGTGAAACTTTAAAATGAATCAGTATGTCTGAAAATTAATGAAATGCAGATATATTCCCTAAAGTTAAGTAGAACTTGGTGAAAGCAGGTGATTAGAAGAAAGGCCGGGTGCTAGTCACCAGCAGCAGCAGGGCATCTCATAAAAATGAAGTTGCTTCCTAAGGTCTATGTGAAACAAGTGTGTCTTCAAAATGATCTTCGTAGAGTTCACTATCAGAAGTCTAGGCATGTTAGAACAGAGAGTTCTTTGAAGGTAACATGCAGTCACATTTGAAATCCCCCAAGTCCACAGCTAACCTCAGTTAATAATAGTCCAGAAAGAATTTTATGGCTGACCCCATAGGTAGTCAATAAATGATCTTAAAAAGAAGGTCTGGGAGAAAGCTAAGTACTAGTAGAGAAATGCATTGTCACTTCATTGCAACAAATGTTTGTTTTTAATTTATATTTATGTCTTCCTTTATGGAAGAAGTAGTGTGTGTGTGTGTGTGTGTGTGTGTGTGTGTCTGTAGGTTGTGGAAAAATGTATAGAAGTTGATTCCCTCTTGTCTTTTCATCATGTATGTCCTGGGAATTGATTTCAGACCATCAGGCAGCAAGTGCCTGTACCTACTGACCATCTCACTGGGCCTACAACAAGTATTTATTGAGAACCTACCCTTTATAGAACACTATACTGGATTCAAGCAGTAAAAGATGAGCTATGAGTTCCTTGAACACAGTAGACTTTGAATCTGCAGAGCATGTCGTTTCATAACTGCACTGCCCATCTTCAAGTCATTATACAGAAATGAAAGATAATTGCCCCTTTACCACAATTCCACTGTCTCATTTAAGTGATTCTAAATGAAGTCCATAAATCACTTCTATATTATGGGTGTTTTAGACAACTGAGTGACTGCAACAGTGATTAAGCCAATATGGATTGTGCAGGAGCAATGTTAATTCCAGTTGGATTCACACCAGAGTTATGTCCTTCACCTAGATGCTTATACTAAGAATGGGAATTATCTCTGACACCAACTAACCAAATAACTCACTCAGAAACAAAGTACAAAATGATCCTTAAGGAGTCACAAGGATAAACAAAACAAAAGAATATGAATCTCCTTTTAACTTCTCTTGGTAGTGTAGAAAAGATAAACATTTTAAAAGTCATATAAAGATGAATAAATACTGATCTGTGGTGTTTCTTTTTAAGTATCTTGTTCTATTTGATGAAAGGTCATTTTTCAGGTTCTGTTGCTTCCTGGGGAAAATTGCAAATCCCACGACAGTGTTTGCAGTTTGATGAGCTGCACAATGGTCGGTCTTCTATAGATTGAAGGAGAAATAGCTGGAATCCTCCCTCCCTCGAATATTATGTTTGTTCACAGGCTACTTTCATGGTAATTCCTTTCAGAGCATTTGTGTTGGGCAATGAGGGAAAATCAAGGGTTCTCTTTCATGACTACAAAGTTAATTACTGCAATCAGAGAGCATTTGCAGTTGTGGTTTGTATCAGTGCTTATCAAGTCCTCTAAAGTATTCATTTGCTTGATTCCTGGACATGTCACCTAAAATAAAGGAGTCCATAAATGTCCTTCAATTACCTTCCTGGCTTACTTGCTCCCTCTTCCCCATAACTGAAGTTTGTTTTTTTTTCCCTTGAACTTCAGGAAAAAAGACAATGAACTTGTACTGAAATATAAGAATAAAGAAGCAGTTGTGGAAAATGATGTTTCCTTCTTCCGATAGTAGATGCTAGATTTTCAGAGGTTTTTGTTATCAATGGGAGATCTAGTGTGAAAGATGTGTGTGAAGATTGATTTCATTTCTGAAAATTAAACTTACTTTAAACCCTGAGAGAGAAACCTTTCTTTTCATGCTGTTCGGTTTTGAATATATTTACAATGTGTAACGTGATACCACGCTACAATGGAAAGGATACAAAAAGGAGACCCAGACACTGTTATATGCTAGGTAGATTGCTTTTACAATTAAAAACAGTACAATAGAGTAGTATGAAATAAAACTTGTAAATAGGATAAGATGCTGAATTTATAATGAATGCAATATAATTTATAGAATGGTCATTATAGTGGGTCTCAAATTAGGTTTAAGTCAGAGACCTACATCCTAGCACTTCTTTAATTACTTAGCAATTAAACCTACAACAGGTAGACACAGATCAAGTCTCTAAGACCCTATTGCCAAAAAACAAACAAACAAAAAAGCTTAATTTAGCATCAGCTACAACACGGATTCATTTCATGAACAACTGTTTGTATCTTATCATAATTTAAGCCAGATACTTGAGACTTCTAAACTCTGCTTTCTTCAATTAAAAAATTAGGGCAGGAAAGACTGAAGAAGATAAAGTAGATACTTTACCACCAGTTTATTGATTGTTGAAAATTAAAAAACAAAAAAAAGGCTCCTAAACAAGGATGATGGCTCGGTGGGTAAAACGCTTGCTGTGTAAGCACAAAGACCTTGGTTCAAATTTCCAGAGGCCACACAAAGCCTGGTGTGTTGCACACATCTACAGTCCCAGTGGTCATATAGGCTGATGAAAGGTGGAGAGGAGGACCCACAGAAGCCAACAAGCCAGCAAGCCTGCTGTTTGCAGTAGCAAAACAGCCAAGAGACCCTGTCAGAGAAGGGTGGTAGGTAAGGACCAATACCAGACGCTGTCATGTGACTGCCACATGCCCACTGTGGCTTGTATGAGCCTGCATTCACACACATGGACATGCACACTTGCACAAGTGTGTTCATACACACAAGATATATATATATATATATATATATTTTAATTATGGTTCTCTACCCTCAGAGCAAAGATTATTTAGATTAGTAGCAATTTTAATCTGCACAATGACCTTTCAACTTGTTTTCTACAATGCGCCTAGCAACAGTGAAACTCTGAAAATAAAGAATGGTACTTACAATAGGAAATGGGTGCCATATTAAAAAAAAAAAATCATCTTCTAGGAAAGTATTGACTCTGGCTTCCATTTTTGAATGATAAAGCTGTTGGAGGAGGAGTTCACCTTGCTGTCATTCAAAACTGACTAACCAATCCTTTATTGTTAGCTGTCCTTCTGATTAAAAGCAAGTTACTGGGCGTCAAGATTGCTGATTGGGTAGAAGCAGTTGACATCCTAAGTTCAATACCTAGTATATACATGGTCAAAGGAGAGAATGAACTCCCACACACTGTCCTCTGACCACTGTCGTACATGCACTATCACACACACACACACACACACACACACACAAAAAACACACATGATAACAAAACAAGTTGCTTCCGGGTCCTCTATGCTTTCTAAACACGACGTCTTCCTTTTCACCCAAGATCCCAGCTTGTCTGAGTGGGAATTCCTCTAACACTCTGGCCCCCCTCTCCCTGCTAGTATGCCC